>PVKH010019981.1:0-14708 GCA_004027955.1 Chaetophractus vellerosus | reverse complement strand
TATCTCCTCTATACTACCCTTGTGCAGATCATCAACATCTCCAGCCTGTGCTTTAGCACATGCCTCTTATTCTTCACAAATCTACTTTCCAAAGAGCAGAAAGAATCTGATAACTCAAATTGGGTAATGCTACTTCCCTTTAATGCCTTTGTATTGTACTTAGAATAAAACCAATAACTTCCACTCTCGTGTGTAGGATCTGTCTGCTCTAGCCACTACACCGTCTTTAGTCTTTGACCTACTAGCTATCACATTCCTCTATGCACTTCAGCCAGATGGTTCTTCTCCCATTTGCTGAAAAACACCAAACTTTTTCCAGGCTAGGATTCTTTGACCATGATGCTCTTTCTGCCAGAAACACTGTTCTCCCTTTCGTTGCTTAACTAGCTCCATTTCACCAGTCAGGCCTTTGTTGAAATATCATTACCCAAAATAGGCTTTATTTATTCCCCATCTGCCTTATTAAAGGAGGGTTAGGTTTTATGAAAGGATGAATAAAAAATTCCTCCCCATTACCAGTACCATGTTTGTCTTTTTCAAAAGCATTTGATTACAATTAGAAATTCATTTAATTCCTTATTTTATTGTCTCTTTCCCCCACTAGAATGTGACCAACAAAGGGCCAAAAAGTATGTCTATTTTATTCATCTTTTGGACCATAGAACAATGACAAGTCCATAGAAGGCTATTATCAAATATTTTTTAATAATTTATAAAAATTAGAAACCTATTCTCTCCTTTTTTTTTAAAAGATTTATTTTTATTTATTATACATCCCCCCCCTTCTGCTTGTTCTTGCTGTGTTCATTTCTCTCTGCATTCCTCTGTGTCTGCTTGTCTCCCCCTGCTGGGGCGACCTGCCGATTCAGCTCACCGGCGCCGCACCTCACCTGCTCGTGGGGGCTCGCCCTTGCTCGCGGGGGCTTGCTTTTTTGCCCACCGGGGCTTGTCTTTGCCCCTGGCGGCATGCCCTGCCCACGTTGGCTTGCCTTCTCAAGGCGGTCTGCCTATTCGAGGAGGCCCCAGGGACCAAACCCAGGGCCTCCCATGTGGTAAGCTCCTTTTTTCATAATGTGTTTATGTATTATTCTGTCGTCTTATATTTCCCCGATTAAATAATTGCTACTGTCTTCTGCTTCAGAAAAATCTACTCATTTCTGCCACCGACTTGGCTATTTTCTTTCCTTACATTTACCCAGCATGAATGCTGATTGATATATTGGTGAAAAGTTCAGGACATTAGGCTTTGAGAAGGTGTAAATGGCTCCCTTTAACAAATTTTCTGTCCCCCAATAAATTTAACTCAATGAAATTATAAAATATGTACAAACCACATTCCAACATAAACACTGGTTCTAATCTTTGACACTAATTTCTTCTATACAATGTTTTTCAAATTACCCACTGAAAATGTCCTAAAGACCTATAATAATCAGGAATATATTATTTAGTATATTTTCTTTATAGAAAAAAACTTTGAAATTAATTTACTTTTTAAAATATAACAAATGTATATCAGTGAGTATATACTAAAAAGCTACAAGCCTGATGTAATTTTAGCATAAAAATATATACATTTTAATTAAAGATAACTGATTGGCAAGAGAAGAGACAAGGGAAAGTCATAGGTCCCCAGAGTATCTGAAAATGAAAATACTACCAACTATCAATGAATTTTTGGCCTATTATTTGTTATCCATTAAAAGATCCTGTATGCTGTATCAAGAGTGCAAATTGAGGCTAAGCAGTGCAGAATTAATCTAAGTATAATAGACATACTAGATCACTTTTGGCAAAATAAAAAAGGAAAGGGAAGAGAAATCAGTATTTCTTGAGCAAATGATGGATGCTTACATTTTGTAACTGATATTTCTTCTAGGCAGATTCCTATGTCATTTGTAACATCTCCAACAGTTTTAGTCATCTGTGCAATCCATAACCCATACAGTCCACAGTAGAAGTCACCTATACTTCATCAATCTGCCCAATTTCAGTTCCTCCCTGTAACTTAGGTACTCAACAAGCAAAAAATTCTGTAGGTTTGTATTGCAGGCTCTAAAACCTATCAAGATTATCAGGTGTAATGAGCTCAATGTGCATGCTAAAAAGGTATGTTCAAGAACTAACATAAGGACCGTATGAATGTGACCTTATTTGGAAATAATCAATTTAAAATAATGTCATGCTAGATTAAAGTGGGCCCAAAGTCCAATGGCTGGTACCCTCATAAGAAAAAGAGAGGACACAGAGATTCAGGAAAGTAGACCATGTAACTATGGAGACAAGGAGTGGAGTGAAACAGCCACAAATAAAGGAATATCAAGGATTACTGGCAATAATCAGAAGCTAGAAAAGAAGTATGATCATTGTGCTACACATTCAACCTCACCCTAACTGCTTTATTTGTAACTACTTCTTAAAATAAACACCAATTACAGAAGACATAAGTGCAAAATATGTAAAAAGTTTTTTAAAAGAGAAACGACTATGTAATAAATTTATAGGCAAAGAGTTTAAGCCATTTATATTCATATTTTTGTTATATAAATCTTAATGTTTCTTCATTCCAAAGAGAAACTTAGAAGAGACTTTCTGACAAAAACAAAAGAATACTATGTAAATGTGTGTATATGTCAAATATATCCATCTAATAGGAAGAGATCACATTTGGAAGTGAAGGTTAGGGTTATAGCATTATATATACACCTTGTCTTTAAAATTCAAATTTTGAGAATTTATCCTGAAGATATTTTAAACAATTATATTCAGATAAGCATTATAAGTTACAGAATAAAGAAATATAGCTTGTTATCTGGAATTATATCAATTAATGCTAAAATATATATGCCATCTTCCACTTACCTTGTGACCTCTGACAAGTTACTTTAATTCTCTGTGCCTTATTATCCTCACTTGTAAAGGAGAAATAATTGTGAATATTAAAATAATCAGTAATATGGAAATATTAAATCAAATATTATTTCTATTCAAAGGAGTATTATAAAGGCATTAAAACTTGTATATGTTGTCAGAGAAATACTATGAAAGATCATGGTAAGTATACTTAAAGCAATGTTAAATAAAACAATTTAATTGTATATGCCTTGACATTTAATAAAATGAAAAATGTGTATAATGAATAATGTTAAAGCTGTCAATAATATTTTAGACTAAAAACTTGGCAAATAGTATAATGATTGTCATAGAGAGCTCAGATACATAATTAAATCATATCTCCCCAGATTAATCCAATTACCTTAAATTCCTCTTCATTTCATCATATATTGAAAAATTTGATAAAACCTTGGTCTTCAGAGTCTTTCTACATTCAACACCACCAAGAGCAAGGTCTTCACCTAAACTCATTCCAACATGAAATACTGGCCCATTCTCAGAGAACTCAGAAATACATAGAGAGAAGCTTCAATATTATCTTCAAGTCACTAAAGGGATTTCTGATGAACTTTTGAACAGTATCTATGATTGACAGGCCTGTCTCAATTTTATAGAATATTTTTTAGAATATTCCACTTTTTTAAGATAATGTACAGGAAATTCTTTCTGAAATTTTTCTGAAATACCCTCTGCTTAACTTGGTATTATTGTTCCCTTTCTTTGAGAATTTTCTAAGACAACATGCCTTTGTGACTACAGAATAGGCTACAGAATAGGCTGTTTTTCAATATGGATGCTCCCATTAACCCATTGTTACTTCCTCCATAGAGTTACTTTACCTCTCATTATCTTACTATTCTCATTTATGAAAAAGGAATAATGATTGTACCTTCAATATGGTTTAAATTAAAACTATTTTAGTCAGGGTTCTAGACTTTATATATGTATGACTCATATTTATATGACTGCCACATAGCTATTGTACACTTTGCTGGTGTGATGGTTTGAAAGAGCATGTACTCCAGAAAATCATGTTCTTAAAGATAATCCATTCCTCTAACTAGGGACTTTTGATTAGGTTGCTTCAGTTAAGGCATGGCCCAGGGTGGGCCTTAATCCTCTTACTGGAGTTCTTTATAAGTGGGATGAATACAGAGAGAGAGAAAGCCACTGAAGCAAGAAGCAGAAAGCAGTGAAACCCAGGAGAGAAGGGAGAAACCAGCAGACACTACCACCTTTTCATGTGGCAGAGTAGCCCAGGATAGCCAGCAGCCATGACTTTGGTGATGCTTTGATTTGGACATTTTTCTCAGTCTCAAAACAGTAACTGTGTAAACTAATACATTACCATTGTCAAAAGCCAATCCCTTTTATTGTTCCTGCTTTGAGCAGCTTAGCAAACTAAAACAGGTGACATTCCCAGAAGTCCAGTAATGGGGATATGAGAATCAATGGCTTGCACTGTTTGGACTGGTCCTATAGTTCCTGGCTACCAAACAAAACAATGCACTTCCCATAATGAGAAGAGAGAGACCATAATAATTTAGGTTACTTGAAAACAAGGCATGTGAAAAACAAAGAATCAAAAAAAAAAAGTTTAACCTGATATATGTAAAAATTAGAGAGGGAACATGAAAACCATCTTCAAATATATATATATATATATATATATATATATATATGATTATTAATAGATATTCTGTGCTACCCTAAAATACAGAAATAGGTCTTCTGTGTGAAAATTATTTAGAGAAGACAGTTCAATTCTCCATAAGATAACAATTCTAATATTTGGAACTCTTCCCAAATAAAACATCTTACAACTAACATGCTCCAGACACTGAGTTTAGTGAAGCAAATGCTGGTGGGGAAATTGTAGGAAGAACCCAAACTTCAAGGTGGATAGGATTTAGGATATCTAAACAACTCAAGACTTTCTTTCAACTTTATTACTCACTGATCAGTAAATATAGTTTACATTTTATGCTCTTAAACTTATCACTTATTGATGATAATAATTTAACCTTGATCTTTTTTAAAAATGAATATAACTTCTTAGTGTTATGGAATAAATTTTATCCAACAAAACCTAAAGTTTTAACCACCAAAAATTTCTGCAACGTGTGGCCTGGTTATAGCTTTCATGAAATTAATCTTTAAAAATTTCAACAAGGAAAGCATCTTTTATTGAGAAATGGACATTTTTATCCACGAATTTTGAACTGCATTATTTGAAAGCAGCATTATGTAAACTTCAAAGAAGCAGTAAATAGTTGGAAGAGTTCTCAGTGGTAGTTAATGTAATTTGCCACTTGATAGGTATTACACATTATACTGCATGTCCCTAAGCACCCCAAGGCTCTTTGAAAAATGCTAAAGATACCTGATGCTAAAAATAAAGTTTGTTAAATTCAGAATTTATAGAGTCTCTAGTTATGACTAAAGAGATAATACAACTAGTTGAACTTTGTATATACTGTCTCAGGTAAATTCATTTAAAAAATCTCAATCCAAATTTTTATGAATTCGTTAAGGAACACTTCTAAGGGTTCTACCTATATGTTCTTGTTCATGGTGGGTAGTACTGCAACTTTATCTCTGTAATGTCAAGTGAGGCAAACTAGTTGATTCATAAGTAAATTTGACCCCCAAATCTGTGAGTTAATAATTCAAATACATAACTGAAGTCTTAATGACCAAAATATTCCTCTCTCCAGAATGGAGTTTGACAAAAAGCAACTGAGAATTATGTATTGGAATTGTTGACCAAAACTGGTGTAGCAGTTTGATATTATTGATGAATTCCAAAAATAGATACTGGATTATATTTGTAAACTGGTCTGTTCCTCTGGGCATGATTAAATTACAGTTAGGGCTTTGATTGGGCCACGTCAATAGGGCATTGAGTCTCTGTCCCTTGGTGGGTGGGAACTCATAGATAAAAGACATGGCAAAGGACAGAATTGGAGTTTTGGTGTTGAAGTTCTGATGCTGAGTTTTCAGCTGGAGCCTGGGAAGTGAACACACAGGAGAAGAACACAGAGGAATATAGATGGCTCTTAGACATGGCAGAAGGCCCGGCGAGAGAGAGAGCCATTTGCCTAATAGTCTATAGTTGGTCTTGTGGAGCAAGGCAAAGCCTGGAGAGCATCATAGTCTACAGCTGACCTTGTGGAGAAAACAGAGGAGCTGAGCCCGGAGAGAAGCAAGCCTGAATCCTCACAGACGTTGGCTGCCATCTTGCTCCAACACATGGCAAATAGAATTTGGTGAGGAAAGTAACTCATGCTTTATGGTCTGGTAACTGTGGGCTTCTACCCCAAATAAATACCCTTTATAAAAGCCAACAGATTTCTGGTATTTTGCATCAGCACCTCTTTGGCTGACTAAAACAACTGACATTAAGATATTTTAACATTATTCTAAATAATGGTAATAGGAATTATGCTATTTTGAGAACAGGACTAATTTCCCATAAACCACATGAAAAGGTCATATTGCACATTGCATGCATTATTCTAGAAAGTATATTTCAGGGCTTAAGAGGCATACCTTATCCTCTAAAATATATTTACATTACTTTATATTTTATAAAACTCTTTTTAATAAAGTCAATGTTTAGTCCCTACATTGTTCCTTTTTATGTCTAAGAAAAGATTATTATAAAATTGTTTTCATATTAGTTATAGTAAGTGAAGAAAAAAATTTGAAACTTGAAAAGCAGTGGGAACTAGAATCAGAGAAAACTATAGGCATAGCATTTTCTAAAATGTGCAATTGCTATGATTATGAAGTGTTTAACTTAAGGCAAGATTTCAGTGGTTAGAACCAGCACTCACAATAAATGAGAGGAACCATCCCCTTATGTAAGCTCTAGCAGAGATGCCCTAAAAAATGTTTACAATAATTCTTCCTGTTTTAAGCCCCTTATCCAATTTTAGATAAACCTGCCTACAGTTCCTGAACAATTCCAGGTTTCTTAAGAAGGAGGACGGCTCACCCCATTGCATTGTAATTCTCCATTGCAGGCAGGCAGATTTACCCTTTCTCTGGTCTGTTAAGTCAGTTACCATCGGTCCTTTGCTTACCAACCTCCATAATTTTGTTGACATCTCTTATCTGCTGTCATCCTCTCATTCATTTTGTGCATGTGGAGTTATTTTCTTTTCTATTACTCTCAGGAAGTGAAGATAGATATATATGCTTAACCAGAGGTCTATAAAAGTTTATGAAAGTTTTTAAAGTAGGAAATATGGATAATACCTTTTTTACTCTACCACCCTTTAAAAATATTAGAGCAGTATATTATTAAATATGTTTTTAAAATACTGTATAGAAGGAAACAAATATACCAAATATACCAAAATTCTGCAGTGGTTGTATTAGTATGACAGTTTATATATTTTTTATTTTTCTGTATTTCTTTTAAGTTTTTGAGAATGAGCATGTTCACTTTTTAATATTGTGATATAAATTAAACTTCTTTCCTCTTAAGTACAATTAAATTAGAATATTTTATACTTATACCACACAAATTTGATTCTGACACTTTCCTATGGGAAAGGTTAGAAAGAAGCATGAAAAACAAAAGAAAGACAGTAGAGAGTAGGGAAGTTTGGCTTGTATGGGTTGGTTTGGTTTGGACTGGTTTGATTGCTTTGGTTGCATATGGTTCCTTCACTTGTTAACATCAAAAGGCTGTTATAAATCCTAAAATTCTATTCAGTGCATCTAGCTGGAGTTTAATGGTGATGCTTCAAACAGAGGCCCCATCTAAAAATCCCTTTCCCTAGAGCAGTAGTTCCCATATGTAGCAGATCATCAGGATGACTGGGAAGTGTTTACAAAATACATATCCCAGTATCCTGCAATCTCAATTACAGATTCTAATTCTAAAGGGAAGGAAGACAGGCAAAATGAATTTTTAAAATTTCTCCAGCCTCTTGAAATGGTCAATTGTATATGGGAATCACTGGTCTCTAAAGTAAGATGTTTGCACAACTGGTTGTGCTGAAGATAATCAGTGGAAGCACACACATAATATAAGAATTTCTATTTCAATTCATTTCACCGAAGACCTTTAAATGCCTGCTGATATGCATTTTCCAAAATATACATAATAATTGTTACAGTAGTTATAATATATTATAAATAAATGCATACAATATAAATTATGATATATATAGGAAGTATATGCTCAAAACCTTTAACTGACGAGCAACTGTAAGACAAACCCTTTGGAGATCATTGATCTAAAGGTTTTGGGAAAGATGATTATCTGGTCTTCTGAATCACGCAGGTACTCACTAAAAACAAACACAATGATGAGAATGACAATGATGAACACGATTCCCATTGGACTTGCAATAAAAATAGGCTTATAGGACATTATAATTGATAACTTTGTACTTATTTTATTATGGGGCCTTTAATTTGTACCACTAAAACGTTCTATACGCCAGCCTCATTATATAATGTGGACATTTATTGCTAAACAATGAACAAACTGTAGGCATAAATCTGTTTATGCATAAATCAGTGTGTTAGTGGTGCATTTTTAAGCAAGAAAAATATCTTGAGATGAGAGTTTTTAAAATTTCCCTTAAAAGAAGAAATAAAAAGAAAGAATAAAATAATAAAAGATTATAGAAGTTGTGAATTCAATTACATGTTAGATTTATATATATCTTGAAGTAGGGGAGAAAGAAAGGAGAATAAGCTAGAAAAGGGGCAAAGGAAGATTTTTAGATGGAAAGAACATAGAAAGATTTCAGATACTAAATTAGAGGGAAAACACTTTCTTTATAAACAGTAGAGTTCTGCCAATTGTGCTGAAAGAGAATGAGGTAGAGTTGATTGTGCCAGAATTAGATAAAGTACTAGCTAAACAAAAGGCTTCTGGCATCCTGAGGAAAGAGCCAGAAAGTTAAAGAAAAAAAAAAAAAAAACCCAGCTCAGTGGCAGTGAGCCACTAGATACCAATGAAGCTAATTCACACCATGAACTTGTGAATGAAGTAGATTTTCCTCCTTGTCTGTTCTCACAAATAATCATTAATTTTAAGTATGGCTTGGGCAGGTGCTCAGAGAGTCCCTACTGTTTTGACAGTGTGTTGGAGGGTTTCCAAGCAGCAAGCTGGTATAGTCCTTACTTACTTCCACTTCACTGCTTCTCGAATTCACTTTACACCTACAGACAGCCAGTCTCCTACCTGTAACATGCAGGGGCAGACCAGCTATTCTAGCAAATAGGAAGATTCATTTTTAAAATTTCGAGTCAAAACCTCCATAAACTTTTTTAGCAAGTGGCAGCAGGAGTGTCCAGTCACTGATATGAACTGTCTAGAACGAGTCTACTCGGGGAATATACTTCTTGTTCATCTGCCTATTAGATCAGTTACTACAGTCTGAATTTTTGACATCATTGTACTCAGAGAGATGTGCTATGTTCTCTGACCCACTGCACTTAAGACCAATGTTAGTAATACATGAATTCATCCTGAAATTAATATAAAGAAAGCTTTGAAGAGGAAAAGGCTTACACATTTAGTAGATTTAAATTGTCACCATTTAGCTCTTATTCTACATTCTACAATGTCCAACACTGGACATCCACTTACTTTGCTCACCCACCTTACCTTTACCCTTTAAGAGGGGGCAAATAACTAATGAGGAAGAAAAGGCTATAGACCACTTCATCTATCTCCTTTCTCTGCTTCTGAAGACCCTAAATAAGCAGAAATTCTTCTATAATAGCAATAGTATGTGTAGTAGTGATTATGTTTCATCAACTAAGTGCAGATAACAAAATGGGAGTGCAAAATGTAGGGGATTTGTGTCCCCATTTTGCATATAGCACTTTTTTCCCCCAGAAGGTTTCAGACACCACCACCTGTCTCGGTGACAGATCCACTGTGGTCCAGTATAAGCTTTTCAGGTGGTGAGAAGAGAGCGAAGCCACATGAAGGACCATCTGTAACATAAAGACATCTGCCAACTCCTTCCTCAAGATTTCATAAGGACCAGTGACATATGTATAAATCAACTGAAGTTCCTTAAAAGGGATGATCTGTGAAAGTAGAGTACATTAATTTTCTCTAGAAGTTAGCAGGTGGCTGATGATCCTACTCACAATATGTTGATATACCTATTGACATATAGATAGATTAGATGGGTTTCCACTAGCATAAAAGAGTAAATGACAAGGTTAGGGGAAAAAAACTACTATTGTCTCCAAATACAGATAACCAATGCCGTATTCTCTAGAGGAAAGATTTAGATCGATGTTATCAGGATATAGAAAATTTCAGTTCCTTTGCTAAACTTCATGTACTGGGAAATATCAACTTTTATAAATTCCACTAAATAAAGATCATCTGGTAAGTGGACAATATATTTATAAAGAAAAAGGAATTGATTAGCTATTATTAAAAAATACAATATCATCTCACTTTTAAGATATCTCATAGGGAAAAATAATAAACCAAAAACTGATAAAGAAAAATCCCTCCAATTAGGCTTGAACCCAGACTACACTCTTTTTATAAACTTTCAGATTATTGTGTCTAAATGTAAAGTTAAATTCTTTGAAATGAAAACTTGAGTAATTGTGAATGCAGTTGGCCCTCTGCAGTTAAAGGCATTCATGTCTTGAATTTTAATTCCAATTATACAGCTTGCAAGCTAATGCCAGAATGAACCTGTTTTCCTCTTTATTTAGAAAAGGGAGGAGGGAAAGGGAAACTACACATGGCATCTTTGGAAACAAGCCAAGTGGCAGAGTGCTGGGGAAGGAATTGGCAGCCACACCATATGAGAGATCAAACTGACAACAACTTTTCCATGCATTTCAAAAATAAGATGTAGCATAGTATGACAAGTAGAAACTTTTTAACAAAAGCAGTGAAAATCATTTCACTCCCTCCCTTTTTTTGAAATCTGAATATTATCATTGTAGCTTTCTAAATGTTCCCACTTTATTTCAGCTACAATGCTATTTTGGTGTAAATGTCAAGAAAATCTTAAAGACTATCTTTTTCTAATCTTAAAATATGCTGAAACTTTTTTTTGGAGAAAATAAGCCTTTTAAAAACAAAGAGAATTTGGGGGTAACTTCTGCCTGATTAAAAATGGAAAATAGAAGGAATCATTCTATAAAGAAATACAAACTGGCTATAAAAATGGTTTATATTCTACAAGGCCGATAATCTAGTACATGATACCTGAACATAATGGACCTTTTTATGTGAGGTTCTTGGAGCATCTCCAAGGCAGTTATCTCTTTAATCTTCTGAATATTTCTACAAGATAGAGAAGTACTAGTGCCGTCCATCAAAGCCCTATTTTCCAGGTGGTAAATTCTCAAGTGGGAGAAATTTAAGAGTCTTATTTAATGGTCTAGAAAAAAATAAATGGGTCCTGGGTCTAATGCGTTTCAGTTTGAATTGTTGGGTACAACTTTATCCCCTCATGCCTAACATTCTCGTGGAAGAAGGGGACTTCTACTGCCTTGACAAAGAGGGAACCATATTGCTGAAATGTATGTGGCTACTTTCTCCACCAACACCCCATGTAAAGAGAAATGGCTCATTTTAAGGATGACATTGGGAGTAGGGTTCTGAGAAGCTATCAATCCCCTCTTTCATACACCCTCCAATCCCATGTACTTTTCAAATGTAAGTACTCTCCTTTGCTCTAAGTGATAAACCTATCAAGGCAGGCTGTGCCTAGAAAGGGTGGAAACCTAGAATTGAAGTTGGGGTGATTGATTCAGTTGGGGAAAAAAGTAGAAAACCTGATTTTGGTTGCAGGTTTAACCAGGGTCCTCCCATCCACCATATTAGTTATGAAGTTGTTATTTTGGTCCTTTTCTAAGACTATCCTTCAAATTCAGAAAATAAACATATGGTGGCACTTCAAATACCTCCATCACAGTGGTCTATGCAGTAGTTTAAGTAAATCCAAAAAAGATGCTTAGTTCAGATACAGGATTTAACAGAGTGATGATGATACTAAGAATTACAGTAATAATAAAGATAATAATTGACATACTTTTACACTTACCATGTGCCAATCACATGCTACCTGCAACTTGGTTGAGACTAGTATTAACTCACTAATACTAGTCTATGAGGTAGAAACTATGGTTATAGTATCAAATGAGAAACTGAGGCAATCCAGGCTTAATAAATTTGCAAATGTTACAGAGCACCAGAGTCTGCCCTTTTCACGTATTGTCACAATTGTTTTGTTTAGGAATCAATCAACTCTACTCTTAAAATTATTAGTCATTATATAATAAATATTATTCAGTATTTTTTAATCTGTTATATTTTTATGATTTGGTATGTTGTATTTATTTGTCTTTTGTTGTTTTGTTTTAAGGTGATTTTTAAGAAAAGTAAGAATAATAACATTAGGGATAATACTTAACATTTATGTTCCAGGATTGTATTAAACACATATTATCTGATCTCATCTTCAAAATAATCCTATGACTTAATGGCATTATCCCCAATTTACAAATGAAGCTTGGAAACTCTGAGCAACTTTCCCAAGGTTACTGAGCATCGGAGGTAATTATCATTGCATATGAGTCAGATTCCGATGTCTGTGATCTCAACTCCATGTCATATAGAAGAAATTGGGGATGAATCAAATGCTAACAAAACATCTTTAAGCTTTGGTCAGGCTATAGTGCCCCCAAAAGTTGCCCTTACCCAATTTTAAGGAAGCATATCCTGATAGTAGACCATTTAAATATAATAAATGCATTCATTATTTATCTTTACAACTCAAATCATTATTATGATGTTTTTGCTTTTTACATTTAAATCAAAATCTGATCATAAAACACATTTTATAACATTTGGAGAGATTTAAAATGCAAGGGAAGTAAAGTGTTTTATTTATACTTCGCAATACAAACAATTCCAAAGTCAAGCTGATGGCACCTCATTGAAAGTCTTGAGATTATTCTGCACTTTTTTGTCTAAGAAAACAGTGGTTCACCTGCTTATCATAATTCTGACACTTATTAAATCATCCTTCTTGTTTTTCCAGAATAATTTTACCATATTTCATTTTTCTTTTCTATCATTTTTATATATCTATTCTAGATGAGTCATTATGTTTTTAACAGTTCATTAGCAACACCTAAAAGCTCTACTCATCATTAATTAGAAAGGTAGAATTACCAACAAGGAGGTCCTGGAATGCAGCCAGTTGATCCTCAGTGGAATTTAATAAAATACAGCCACCTCTCTGGATCTTGCACACAATCGGGGCTCAATAAATATGGGTTGAATTGTTCATCCACTGAGTTGGATCAGCACAGGGTGTTCAAGTAGCTCATGAATGATGAGTGAAACAAAATACTTACAAACAAGGACATTACAAACAAAATATTTTTAAAAGATATGCTGAAGTATAAATTCAAACACTCTGCTATGGCTCTGGACCACTGGGAAACATGCACAGCAGATGGCTCAAGCCGATGCCCAGCTAAAATGAAAAGGCTGCTTTTACGAAGGTACCAGCCGCCTTCCAATGGAAGATGCAGCTTCAAATGTAGGGCACACTCTGCCTTTGTATGTGGTGTGGAAAAGGCTGCAACATATAGGAGAATCATTTTCAGCTAAAATGTCTTTTAAAACGAGCAGCTCCTTAAATGTCTCTCTCTAATTAATTGCATTCAACTCAATCATATAATTGTCTTATTTTATAAAGTCATCAAAAATACTATGGAACTCAAATACATTATAGCATAAGAGTTTTAATGATGTTTCAGGGAAATGAATTATAAAAATATATTTTTCCAGAATTCTACATATCAAATGTTAAATAGATAAACTGGACTCTTTTTAGTCTGCTGAGATATTTTTATAAAATCTATGTATACTTAGCTGCATCACTTGGCTATATCAAGTATGCACATGTTTACATTAAACCAACTGTTGGCTATCCTTCATTATTCACAATCAATTTTACCTAGAGTGAAGCATATTCGCATCAGCCATATTTCTTAATTTTTTTCCTATGGAAAACCATCCATCTGTGTCTCAAATAAAAATAATTTAATATTAAAAGAATTGGCCCTGAGACAAAACTATTAAGTAGGTGCTCTAAGCAGAATATCATTTCATCATTCAGTTTCTATCCCATTTTTCCTGTAAACACCTTTCTCATGTTAAAAATTCTTTTCACCTTCAGTGCCCCGCACATTCTGTCTGCCCTCTGATTACAACAGCCTGTCTTAGCTATTAAATGAGTTGGATTGGAAGAACCTTCCTCTCAAGTATGCAGCCATGAAAGAACAATTGGGAGAACTGAATATGGAAGTGCAGAAGTAGGTCCAAGGAGCAGGTGCATCGTTCAAAACCGGGTGGGAATGCTGACTGTCTCCTTGAGCAGATGTGGCTACCTAGGCCAAAGTGTGGCCACTGGGCATCAGCAGAGAGCACACTGGAAAGGAACTAATAAAGTAACTGACATCAATGTGTGATTGAACTATCATAGCTGCATATTCTACCCCTACAAAGGTTATAAATAGTTTAAATGGGACAAAGTAGTTGGAGTTGAAGTTAGGGTATTTATTCAACACCTTTATGTTTTCCATGAGAAATAATTTTACTTAGACACTCCTTGCCCCTTACCTGCCCTCCTCCTTCTCCCCATGGGCATAGAAAGTGACCCCTCATTGTAGGTGACAGGCATTATTACACATTTCTCAACTGGGTTGAGCTAATCTATCCTAAACCATAAGCTTACAGGATTGCAGGTGCCTTCTGCCTTCTTATCTGCAAGTGAGAAGAA
>PVKH010019980.1:0-14711 GCA_004027955.1 Chaetophractus vellerosus | reverse complement strand
CGGGCCAGTGTTTGTTTGACCAAACAACTGGACACTGTAACCTAGCCAAATTGACACACGAACTTAACCATTACACCATCCAAAAGAATACTTTTTTCTCCATTTAGCACCGATCATATCTATATTCCCACCCCCCTAAAATTTTAAGCTTCTTTATAATAAGTGCCTTGCAGAGTATTTCGTTTAAAGAGAACTTTCAGTAAGAATGTGTTGAGCTGAAATCAATTTTGCTCGTTCTGTCTTCAAGATGCTACCTAGAAGCAGACCCTCCTCTGTGCTCAAGACACACATATCCAACTGTCTTATTTGATGGCACCAACTGGAAAGTCCCACACTTAAAATATTCCAAAGAAAAAATCTTTCCTCATCCCAAACCTGTGCTTGCTGAATCTTCTTCCTCTAATTAAATGGCACCACCACCCATTGTCTCAGGTAGAAACTTTGGCATTGTCTTTGGATACTCCCTGCATTCAATCTAAGAGCTAGTCCTGTCAGTACACCAATCTTTTGACTCTGTGTTTTTTTCTAAATCCATTGTAACTGTCTTATTTCAGGCCACCATCATTTCTTCCCTGCCTCTTCACAATAGTTTCCTAAATGTTCTTCACTCTTCACCAGTCTACTCTCTACATATAGCAAATGAAATATTTTAAAAATAAAATTGAGATCACATAGCTCAACAGCTTCAAAACTTTCAGTGTTTTTCTGTGTCATAGAAAGTGAAGGAAAGACATTTTGCCATCCTACATGTCCTATGTTATCTAATACATAATTAGCACATTGAGCCACTTTCACCTCCCTGCCCCCCCATATCTGCCTCACAGAACTTGCTGGTCTACCTCTTGCTCATGGCATTCCTTCTGCCTCGAATATACCTTCCCTACATTCTACATGACTAGCAACTTCACTTCCTTTTGGGACTTGACTTCAATGTCAGCATCCCTGAATTTTTTTTTTTTGACAACACTACCTGAAATAGGACACCATCTCATCTTTAATATCTAATAATTTGTTTCCTTAATAGGAATTATTACAATCTGCAATTGTTTTTCATTTTCTACTTGCTAGTTTGTTGCTTGGATTCTCTTGTAGAATATAGGATACTTGAGAGCAAAGACAGTGTAATTCTAATGCTAATTCTACTTTACCTATGACAGAACCTGAGTCAACTTGGCCATTCAATAGATAATTGTTGAATGAATTAGGAAATATGATTTAAAAATTCAGATCATTATATTGCCACATATGTAAAACAAAATGCTTGATGGCGAGGTAAACCTGGGTTTGAATACTGACTTAGGAATTTAATAACCTTGTGATCTGGACAAGAGATGTACACTTTTGGAGCCATAATAGTAGTTTCATTCCCTCTAATACCAAACATCGATTTTTTTTTTTGGTAAGTGTAATGGTTTGGCAGTTTTATGTAATTATGAATTCCAAATATATATATATATATATTGAATCGTGTTTGTAAACTGATCTGTTAATCTGGGCATGATTAGGTTATGATTAGGGTGTTAACTGCCACATCAGTGGGACGTTGAGCCCTGCCCCTCGGTGGGCGTGGTCTCAAGTATAAAAGGCTAGACAAAAGGCAGCAGATTGGAGAAGCAGGTTTGAGAAGCAGTTCTGATGTTGGAGTGAGCCCTTTGTCCGATAGTCTACAGCTGGCCTTGTGGAGAGACACAAAGCGTAGAGAGCCTCATGGTCTACAGCTAAACTTGTGGAGGAAACAGAAGCTAAGCCCGGAGAGAAACACAGCCCAGGGTACAGGGGAACCCAGAAGCCTGAACACTGGAGACGTCGGCAGCTGTCTTGCTCCAACACGTGGACTTTGGTGAGGGAAGAACTTTATGCTTTGTGGCCTGCTAACTGTAAGCTTCTACCCCAAATAAATACCCTTTATAAAGACCAACCAATTTTGGTATATTTCAAAAGGCACCCCTGTGGCTGACTAAAACAGTAAGGATTTGAGATAATGCCTGCAAAGTACATAGAACATGGCTGTCCATGACTACAGCATGACTACCTCAATAAGTAAAACAATTTTTTAAAAAATTTTCATTAGTAAATAATAGTTTCAGTAATAGAAGTAATAGTTGCAGGAACCATAGTCATCTATAGATTTTTTTGCAGCATATAGGCCAAGAGTACTATGCAAATCACGAAAGGGAATTATAGGCTAAGTATTATAAAAAAGAAAATGAGGTGAATTTCAGGCTGTTGTTTTGTTTTGTTTATGATGGTTTGATTATTTATTTATTTATTTATTCATTCATTCCCCCCTTGCCCTGCCCCATTGTTTGGACTTGCTATCTGCTCTCTGGTCTGTTCATTGTGTGCGCATCTTCTTTTTAGGAGGCCCCAGGAACCAAACCCGGGACCATCCTATGTGGGAGGGAGGTGCCTAATCACCTGAGCCACCTCTGCTCCCTGCTTCTTGTGTCTATCATTGTGTTTCTTCCTTGTGTCTCATCACTGTACCAGCTCACCACGCCAGTCTGCTGTCTTGATTGTCTTCTTTAGGAAGCACTGGGAAATGGACCAGGGACCTTCCATATGGTAGGCAGGCTCCCAACTGCTTGAACCACATCTACTTCCTTGATTGATTGATTTTTTAAATTAGCTTTAAACTGAAATTGTCTAACAGCATAACTAAGAACATAGCTACCTTTAGAACAAATTTTCAAACGAAATTCAAATGAGTTGACTCTGTAAATTCTGCAATAGTTTTGAAAATATGGCTTTTGATATGATGGCAAGTTAGAACACTGTAACTGCTTACAATTTCTCCTCTTTAAAATACAACCCAGGGCCGGCTCGATAGCCCAGTGGATAGGGTGCCGGTATACCACATGGGAGGCCCTGGGTTCGATTCCCGGGGACCTCTCCTAGCGGGCAGACCGCCTTGAGAATGGCAAGCCGCCATGGGCGGGCCGGAG
Source organism: Chaetophractus vellerosus (assembly GCA_004027955.1). Taxonomy (NCBI): domain Eukaryota; kingdom Metazoa; phylum Chordata; class Mammalia; order Cingulata; family Chlamyphoridae; genus Chaetophractus; species Chaetophractus vellerosus. Next base: position 11,766 of record PVKH010019980.1, on the reverse strand, counting down.
CTGCCGTGGGCAGGGCAAGAAGCTGCCACGGACATGGCAAGAGCCGCCACGGGCAGGGCAGGTCGCCCGCGGATGGAGCACAGCCAGCCACCCGCGAACTGAAAGCCGGCCGTGAACAGACGCAGAGACCGCCCACAAGCGGGGAAAGCCGCGCCTGCGCAGTGACCACTCTCTGCGCATCGCCGCAGCGGGGGGAAGGGGAGATATGTAATAAAATAAATAAATCTTTAAAAAAAAATAAAATAAAATACAACCCAATCAGCCCTGGAATGTGACTAGTATACATTTGTGAGGTTGTGTTCCTTAGTGTGTGTTAATTACATTTAGGATATGTCCCATGCTTCAGATAAAATATTTCAACTACTTTCCTTTGAAATAATCACTTAGGTTCCACAATTCTATTTAGAAAAGGTTAAAAACTTTGATTCTCTTTTTAATAGTCATTTCCTCATTCTCTAGCTAGCTTTTAACCTCAGTGCCATTTTGACACAGAGATTAAAAATATCCTGCACCAATCATGAGATGTTTGACCTTTTATGTCCTAAAAGAAAAGGATATAGAAAAAGATGATATCATCTGTGGGGCAGTATGTGCAACTCTTTAAAAAATCTCTGCACGCCACATTTGTATTATGTAGCTTTGTTCCCAGAACCATTTTCCCCGGTGTATTTGTGTCACGGAGATGCTTGATTCAAGCTTATGTATTTGTATGTCTCTTTTTATTTCTTACGGGAAGCACTAATAAGGAAGAAAGATTAGGAGTGAGTTTTTGAGATCGGTGTATGAGAGCTGGGACATGTATGGAATGCATAGTTTGAAATGAAGAAGGGTCAGGAATATTAGATAGTTAGATAATTGAGTTGCAGTAGCCTAAATCCTGAATTAATATATTTGCAAAGAAAAAAGAGCCATGGCACTTCCTGTGAACTCTTAGCAGCACACAGCCAGTTTACATCAGCCTTTGCTAGTCAATTTATTTGTGCGATTACTTATTTATTTAGCCAATTACAATCTGTCCCTTATGCTTTGCAGTAACCTTCCTGAACACATACATTCTTTAATTCATGATCCAGAAATCTGAAATGTCTTATTCTAGTCCATGTTCCTTTTTTCAAATAGCAGAAAGAAAACTTTGGGCTTAAACTCTTTCAGTGATTATGTTCAACTGCCATTTTCTGGATCTGGGAGTGACAGGCTGAGGTGACATGGGAATAGGCTCAATTCAGGATTAGGTTTTATTATCCTATTTAGTGATTATAACTTCCAGGCCCTGCTAAAATATCGATTAACCCCTGTGTCCCTCCAGTAAGTTTTCTAAATCCCTAAAGGTGCAAATGCCCTACAAGTTGACTGTTTCATGTGGACTGTTTTGAACCACCTTGTCCTACCTTACACTTCTAGATAGTAAATTTGGCTTATCACTCTGTGACCAACCGACAGTTTTTGAATTACTATAGTAAACCCAAAGTTAGGAGCCATAAGTTAGAGATTCAAAACTAATGTCCTTCTTTGGATTGTGTACAAATATTTTGGAGAATGGGGACTTCTCCCAAAATGATTTTCAGTTTTCAGTGGTTTAGACAAAAAGTGTTTTTCAATTTTCAATTAACATATGAGGTTTGAGCCAGCTATCCCTGGAAGCCATTTCCACCTATTTCTGTTATCTATTGCTATATTGTAACACAATAATAAAATTATAATTTTATAATTTTGTGGGTCAGGTATTTGAGCAGAGATCGGGTGAGTGATTTTTCTATTCCAAATGATGTAAGCTGTGCTGCTTGGTTGTATTCAGGAGGCAAATGGGTTCTTCAGGAAGGACTAAGTGTTATTACTTACTTATCTGGTAGCTTATGTTGATGGCTGAAAATCTGGGCTCAGCTGGTACCATCCAGCAGGGTGCCCACAAGTGGCTTCTCCAGCATAGTGGTCTCAAGCTAATCAGACATCTTATACAGAAGCTTAGAGTGCCAGGAGAGTGTTGCAAGTGGCCCAGAAGAAAATTCAAGGCTTCTTATGTCCTAGCCTCAAAGTCCTAGAATAGCACTTCTTCTCTGCTCTATATTTCAAGTAACTCACTACGGCCAGTCCAGATTACAGAAAGAGGAACTGGATTCTACCTCTCAATGGGTGAAATAGCAAAGAATCTGTGGTTATCTTTAATCTCTCACATTGCCCAACCCCCTATTTTCCATAAATGGATAAGTTCTACCATAGTTTAGGAACCATTAAAAGTGATGGGATGTTAACATTGGATTAATTAAAAATTCTTTTTTCATTTCTCATTCATTCATTCATTCATTCAACAAAGATTAATTGGGGATCTTTCATTTGCAGTCAATATTCTTGATAATGGGGAAACAGAATTGAAAGATTTATAAAATTTGAACTCTAATAGGGACAAAGAGAAAATTTACAGATGCATTCTACCCCAAATATTCTTTTGGCTTATTTCAGCAATTTCCAGTATTGTAAGGTAGATTTATCATGTTTACATGACAAATGAAAAAAAAATTCATAGCGATTAATCTTGCTCAAGTTCATACCACTCATAATTTAAAAACATAAGATTTTATATCAGTAGGCCTCATTCCAGATTTTGTGTTTGTGTATTAGGAATATTGATTAATTTAACTTTAGTAGCAAATAACTTTTGTTGTTTTCTTCTTAATGCAAAAATACAAGTTATTTCTAGGATAATTTAGAAAATATAGTAAACAAAAAATGATATTAAAAGATCACAGATTTTTTACTTAATTTTACATATTAAAAATCACAGATCTATTCAGTTTTAACATTTGGGTGTATTCCTGTATCTTTTCACTTTGCTATATGTAATGGGTAGGCTTATGTGTCAACTTGGCCAGGTAATGGTGCCCAGTTGTTGGGCTAATTGTAATACAAGGGCATTTCATGGACTTTAATCATCAGTGAGTTGATTGCAAAGGTGGCTGGTTAAACATCTGCAATTAACTGAGGAGTTTGCCATCAGCAATGAGTGACGTCTCATCCAATCTGTTGAAGACCTTAAAAGGAGGAGTGATTTCAGCATTCAGAGAAAGAATCCCCATCTCTCTCTTGTTAGCTGGACTTACAATGCCTCGCTGCAAAGAAATATTCTAGCAGCAAAGGAAAATTCCAGACAGCCAGCATCTCCTGGGGAACTCATTGAGGACCTTCATCAGAGTCCCTGGCTTGTAGCCTGCCCTACGGAATTTGGACTTGTGCACCCCCACAGTTGTGTGAGACAATCTTATAAAATCTCATACCATTTACAGATATCTCCTCTCAGTTCTGTTTCCCTAGAGAACCCTGACTAATACACGATGTAACAAACCACCCCAAATTTTTGTGGCTTAGAAGAGCAAGTGTTTATTAGGCTCACTAGCGTGGGGTTTGTTGATTTAGACTGGGCTGAGCTGTGGTGCTCTTCTGATTCCCCAGGGGCTTCCTCTTGCATCTCTGTTCCGCTGTGAGTGAGTTAGTCTCGTCTACTACTGGGTGTGGGCTAGCTCACTACTGGGGGATCTCAGGTTGCTCTCACATATTCTCTTTCCTTCTAATAGGCTGGCCTGGGCTTTTTAATATAGAAGTAGCAGGGTTCCAAAAACGGAATAGAAGTTTGCAAGGCTGCTTGAGGTCTAGCTTCAGTACTGGCACATCATCAAAAAGCAAGTTACTAAGCCAGCTGAGATTTAAGGGGTGGGTAAAGTGACTCCAATTCTTGGATAAGAGAAACTGGAAAGTCAAAGGGTGTAGACTCAGAAAAGTATCTTATGTAGAATGTTTAGTAAGGGCAATTGTAAATATGTGGTAATAAATGGAGCTAATGGTAGGACTTTATAATGAGTGTAACAAACACTGTTGATTTATGGATGTGATTGGGCAAGTTAGTCTATGGAGGTTAATATTAGTTGGAGGGCAGCTGGAAGATATTATAGGGATTGTATAACAGTGATTTTGGCAGTAGATGAGGATTGTGGTATAAATACGGGAATGTTCTTTTAATACAAGGTGTTAAGAATATGGTGATATATGGGAAAAATATAACTAATGTAGGTTATAGATTGTAGTTAACAACAATGTTATAATATTTTTGTAGTAAAAAGCAATAAAGGTACTATATTAATGCTAAGGAGAAAAAGGAGTATGGGGTTTGGTTTTTTGAAATATGAATATGCTTAAGCATTTTTTCCCCTCTTCATTGTCTTCATTAACAATGAGACCTTGATTATGCCATGTAACTAATCTGTGTTCACCTGTGTATCTTTCTGAATACTGGAGGAACAATTGAGTTTGGGGGATTAGATGAGATAAAAGTGCTTGGGCAAAACTTTTTTGGAGTAATGCTTCAATAATGTTGAGCTGCCTTTTGTCTGTTATTTTACTTTTTTTTTTTTTTTAAAGATTTATTTATTTTATTACATATCTCCCCTTCCCCCCGCTGCGGCGATGCGCCGAGAGTGGTCACTGCGCAGGCGCGGCTTTCCCCGCTTGTGGGCGGTCTCTGCGTTGGTTCACGGCCGGCTTTCAGTTCGCGGGTGGCTGGCTGCACTCCATCCGCGGGCGTCCTACCCTGCCCGTGGCGGCTCTTGCCATGTCCGTGGCAGCTTCTTGCCCTGCCCACGGCGGCTCCGGCCCGCCCATTGCGGCTTGCCATTCTCAAGGCGGTCTGCCCGCTAGGAGAGGTCCCCGGGAATCGAACCCAGTGCTTCCCATGTGGTATGCCGGCGCCCTATCCACTGGGCTATCGAGCCGGCCCCTGTTATTTTACTTTTTGAATTTGAAATAAAGTTTGAATATTTTTTTAAAAGAAAAAGTAAAGAGTAAAGAGCTGAAACCAGTTTTTCATTCACTCTGCAAGAATTCTTGCATGATTTCGTTCCTAGGTTTCTATGTATAAATACAAATAAAATCATAAAAACACATAATTCTGTAGTATATAGCATCTAAAAAAAGAAATTAAATTCTTTCTTGCTTTCACATCTTTCTCCACCCATTGCTGCATTTCTTTGTTCCCTTCCTAGTAAAATTTAACTTCCTCACTCTTTCTATCTTATCTCCTACACTTTCCTTACTTCTGTGTGTTCTAACTTCTTCCTTGACAAACTTGTCAAAACCAGTTGAACCTCCACTCCATTTCTCAGTCCTTCTCAGTAACATTTGACAGAGTTAGCTCTTACATTGGTATTAAAACATTCTCCTTCCTTGTCATTCTTTCCTAGTTTCCTTCCAAACCTCACCAATTGCTCCTTCTCATTCTCTTTTTCTGCTTACTTCTCAACACTACACATAAATATTTGGATTCCTTGAGGTTTTAACAGGGCTTTTTTTGATAATCTCCTTGCTTTTCATGGGTATATACATTATCTTTGTGCTGAAGTTTCCCACATTTATATTTCTGACCTAGACCATTTCTCTGAGCTCCAAACTCATAAAACCATCATCCCTTGGGTATTTCACAAACATGTCTAACAACACGTTGAAGGCACAACTTATTGTCATTCCTCTAGTCTTATTGTATTTACTCTTAAACTCATTTTTCTCTTTCTCAAAAATTAAAATCACCATTCACTCATTTATTGAAACCAGAAGCCTGCAATTGATTCTAATATTTCCTCACTTTTTCTTTCTTTTTTTAAAAAAATATTTATTTATTTAGTTAGTTAGTTACATATCCCTCCCCTTTCTGCTTGCTCTTGCTGTGTGTTCATTTTTTGTGTTCTTCTATGTCTGCTCTGTCTCCCCCCGCTGCGGCAACGTGCCGAGTCAGCTCACTGAGCAGGCAGCTTGCCCCGCTTCTGGGTGGATCTGCTTCCATTCCCTGGTGGCTTTTGCTCCGTTTGCAGGCGGCTTTTTTGCTCTGTTCGCAGGCGGCTCACCCTGCCCATGGTGGCTTTGCTCTGCCCGTGGCGGCTTTTTGCACTGCCCACGGTGGCTTTTTTCCCTGCCCAGGGCGGCTCTGCCCCGCCCACAGCAGCTTTGCCTTCTCAGGCGGTCTGCCCACTGGGAAAGATCCCCGGGAACCGAACCCAGGGCCTCCCATGTGGTGTACCGGTGCCCTTATCCACTGGGCTACAGCCGGCCCCCTTCCTCACTTTTTCTACCTAACAATCAGAAATTCCTGTTGATTCAATGTTGAAATGGTAACTTGAAGATGTACACCTTTCTCTACCTCTCCTCTTGAGTCCAGTCTCTGCACATACCAATGAAAAGTAGATTCCAAAAAATTGAATTGGCTCAAACCATTCCTTTTTTATAATCCATTCATTCATTAGTCTTTTTTTCTGTTTGTTTTTCCTTTCTCTACTGCTCTACTGTCAAGGACCATGTCTTCCATCATTCTGCCTGAAATACAGGCAGCACTCAATACCTGGTTTTCTATAGACATGAAATGAAAATAATATAGTGTCAGAGCAGTCAGCAGCAAGGAAACAATAGCTTTAGGTAGAAAATGGTTATTAAGAATGTCAAATACTGAAATAGAACCGGAAGTAAAAGAGACCATTGGTTTCTGTAAACCAACATGTGGAAGCATTTGGTGGCCTTTGAGAGAGCAGATTCCTGGAAGCTGGCATGGTAGAAACCATGTTACAGAAGCAAAACACTGAATCCTCAATGAAGAGCTGAGGGGTACAGGTGCAGGATGCCCTTTCAAGAAATTTGGGAGTGAAAAGAGAAAGAATAGTAAAAGATGGGCTCGAATTTCCTTTGAATTTCAATCTAAGTAAAATGGCAAAAGAATATTCAATTATGAAGGTTGGTTTCTTTATTAGTAGAGACCTTCCAGACTCTAGATGTGAGGAAAAAAGGGTTTAATAGAATGAGAGAAGGGGCAGTTATGAAGCAAGGTGTAGAAGAATGTTGCAAGACCGAAGCCAATAATAAAGATAAAGAGTAAATGCCTTGCAAAGTTTTTTACTCAGGAATAAAGATAAATCAAGATAATGAAAATACAGAAAGTGTCATAAGGAGCCTCCTATTGAGGCCTTTTTATTTGCTTTGTTTTGCATTTGCTTTTTTGAACATTATCATATTTCCTTTACTAGAATGTAAACATTTTAAGATCCGGGATCTCCTCTATACGTATAACACAGAGTGAAAAAGGTATTTCAAGTGAAATCTTTTCTTCTTAAGCAATAAATAGTTTGCATTTAGTAGTAAAACTCTCCATCTCAATTTTATGCCCAACTTCAAACTTGTTAGGTAGTTTATCTTTGGTGGAGGATGAAATGTAATTTTCATCAAGTAATTTTCTGTTTTAAGAGAAAGCATTTTATATTTCAGATTCCAATATACTATTACATATTCTCTCTCTGTAATTACATAATGTTAATTGAGTGCTAATTCTGTGCCAGTCAATGTGCAAGTATTTTAAAGCATGTTTTATCATTTGAGCTTTGAAAAAAGAAGGGATAGATCTTTTTCTTCCCTGTACACAAATGGGGGAACTGAGGTTTGAAGGCCATTTGTCTAAAGTCACACAAAAGAGTGGCAGAAAACATAGGTCTGCTGGTCTCCAGAGCCTCAGACATTAACCTCTGCATTATTGAAACAAGAAATGTACCAAATGAAATTGCCCAAGAGTAAATTCTAATTGTATTAAGCTGTGTTTTTTTCATGTTTTGATGTCTTTTAAAAATATTCTTTAATCTAAAAATGTTCATAAGCCATGTCTCTACCAACTTTCAACCTTGCTGACAGTTGACTTTGTAGTTTATCCCACAATATCCTATCTATAAATTGACAATATCCTATTCCGTTTAATTTTTTTAAACAGTGAGACTAAAATTTAATAACAAAAAATATGATTGACAAAAGATACTCTGAGAAAGAAACAGAACCTCTCATTTCCTTGCTTCTGTTATCGCTTCCAAAGAAATGCTTGGCAACAGTGAATCTCTTTTAAATAAATATTGATGTGTCCATTTGGGAAGTAATAAAAATCTAATGCCTTTCACAGTTGGTAGCAATAGAAACAAAGTGTGTATTGTTCAAGGTGGCCTTAATAGCTGGAACTGAAGCTGAGTCAGTTTTTATAAGCATTTTAAATTATGTTACTCAGCAATTATTGTTAGCATGGGCATTGGTATGTGTAATTATCTAATGCTTTAAATTATCTAGAATCAATACAAAGGTACTAAAAGCTTAGACGTATAACTTTAAAATGGTTCACACGGACTCATTTGACACTGTGTTAATGTTTCTGCCCTATTTAACCTATATTTATACCTTGTAAAACAAGTTAATTTAAAAGTTTAAGATATAAGCTGCTCTAACATTTTAAAATGTATGAAAGTTACCATGATAAGGAAAACAAGTAATGTTTAGGGCAGCAATATTGTTAGAATTGCCTCATGCTTCCCTTTGTTGTACCTAATATTGTTTTGCCTTCCTAAACTGAGTTCATTCAAACCTTGATTGCGAAGAGAGGAATGGCATTTGCTAAGTCATTTAGATAGTTACTTCACTAGTTCTTTTCACATACTCCAAACTTAATCTTTTGTTGTTGTTGTTGTTCCTTATAGTTTTCTGTAGGCATACAAGGATTTCATGCAATTAATATAAAATATTCCGTATACTGGTTTCAAAGAAGAGTCTTTGGATGGGCTGAAAGTAGCACGGTGAGAGCAATTAACATTGGGATCACACTGGTATCAAGATGAATATTGCAACAAGTGAATATTCTATTTAACAACTGTTAAGTGGTGCTAATGGGCAGCCCTAGAGAATCTATAAGTGAAAATGCAAATCTTGTTGCATATGATTGAAGTAAAATGAATTGGGTAATTGTGAAATAACTCCAGTATAAGATATTGTACTCTGAAATTTTAACATGCACACAGAACCTCAAAAGATCGTTTTAGCATAGCGCATATCTTCCACTGACGAAACTCCCTCTGTGATCAACAGGAATCCCAGGTTTATTCACTATAGCAGTTAACCTATAGGGGTAAATAGCTTTGTTAAGCATGTCTGGTCTGTCTGGGAAGGACACTGAGAGGTTATCTTGCCTATCTCTCTGCTTCCCATCAAGGCCAAACTTAAATCATCGGAACAACTTGGACATCCTGTTACTAAAACTTGTCAGGAAGGATATTTTCTAATCCTTCTTATTTGACCACATAATATTTTAAACCTCTCATTGCCGTATTCCTCTTTTTTATATATTCATTCTCTCTCTTTAATTCTATTCTGCATTAGAAAGCCCGTTTCCTAATTTGTCTTTCTGCAGGAGAATATGCCTATTATCTATATGTGATTTATTTTCTCTATTATCCTCCAACAGAATCAGAAACCAGCAGAAATTATAGTTTGTTTATAATTTCTTGAATTAGGCATATGGTGGCATTCATTTTGTTCCAAATAGTTGTTTCTGGAATTTTTCTCACTTTCTTCTAGATCTTCAGAAAAGTTGTATCTGTTAAACCTTCTCTTTTGATTTCCTTTCTAAGAACTTAGCTGTGGTAGTCCACTAATTCAACTGTTTTTATGCCAATATTCTCAGTGCTTTTCACACATTGCTTGCCCATTGTTGGCATGAGGCAAAACTCCAACTCTGAATTAACCTCTCTTTACCTTCTTTAGGCATAATACTCAACTGCTAATTAAAACTCCATAAATATTCTTAGTCTTCTGCAACAACCTGTCTCTATACCGATTGGAAATTCTGCCATTTTCCTAGTTAGCACTCTCCAGTTTTCTAAGGTGACTATTCAAAACTTCTCTACTCTTTTCAAATCTTCTTTTCTAGTCCCTTCCTCCTTACTATTAGCAGATGACCTTAGTTTCTACTTCCCACAGACAATAAAATTACCTTCTTAACTTCTTGTCTGTCCTCCATCCCCGACCTACCTGAAGGCTTTTTTACATCTTCACTCATGCTGTCCTGTCAACTAGAAGTTGTTCTTCCTGTTTATGGTTAATTCTCCACTTCTAGATCCACCACTAGATAAATTACCTCTGAATTGTGTACCATCATGGCACTATTTAATTATGGTCAAGTAATTTCATTTTATCAAAACAAATGATAAAATCCTTCAATGTCATTTTTCTCCAACTACACTTCTTCTTTCCTTCACTCAACAGTCAAGCATGTGGAAGAGCTGCATACAATTGCTGCCTCATTTTTTCATCTTTCATTGATCAGCCAAGTCATCCTATATGGCTTTAGCCCCTACCAACCTACCGACTGCTTTCTCAAATGTCATTAATAAGTGCCTCATTCATAGATACAATGAATACATTCATTTGTTATTTTACTTGACTTCTTGGGAGCATTTGGCATACCTTCCTTGAAACACAATAATTTCTTGGCTACTACAGCATTATCTCCTCCTGACTTTATGCTATTCCACTCAAATCTTCTTTGGAGGGTCTTCTGTCTCAATGCATCAATTAATTATTGCTGTCTGTAAACATTTTATTCTATATACCCTTACATGGAGTGTTCTTGCCTTCTCCGAGAGCTCCGATTACTGTTCTTATATTTGACAGTATCCACTCTGAGAAATGTTTCTGCTCTCTATATCTATGCATCCAGCCTGTGGCTGGACATCTTTACTTGTATATTCCTCAGACAAGTGAAGTTTAGTGTATTCATATCTCAGCTTGTAAAGCATTTTCTTCTCCTGTCCTTATTTAGCAGTGAATAGTGCCACCATCATGCATTCAGTTGCCAAAGACAGAATGTTGGTTATTGTATAAATTCCTTAGTCACCAAATATTGTTGTTTTGATTTTTTAACTATGTCTCAAATGTGTGTACTTATGTTCATTCCCTTTATTCCATTTTAGGTGACGGTTATTTCTTGCCTAGGTGATAGAGATATTTTATTAACTCCTTGCCCTTTCCCTCTTATTTATTTTCTACACTGCAATCAGTTTTTTTCCTAATTGATCATTACTTTTTCTTCTTAAAATTCTTTAGTTGAGGGGAACAGATATAGCTCAAGTGGTTGAGCGCCTCCTTCCCATGTACAAGATTCCGGGTTTGAGCTCTTGTACCTTCTAAATACAAAACCAAACAAATAAGCAAAAGAAAAAAACAACTCTCACTGGGGAGTGGATGTAGCTCAGTGGTTGAGTGCCAGCTTCCAATGTTTAAGGTCCTGGGTTCAGTTGCCGGTACCTCCTTAAAAAAGTTCTTTAATTGATAAAACTATGCATTGAGTTGGTGGTATAACCTCTCAGAGAAAAAATATTTATATTGACTTTAACATACAGCCATTTCCCAATTTATCACTTGTGAAAAATAAGTGAAGGAAAAGTTATTTCTAGCCATGTGCCCTCTGAGCTCTGATTACTGTTCTTATATTTGACAGTATCCACTCTGAGATATGTTTCTAATTTTTACCATGGAGGAGAGGCAAAATCAATTCTAGGAAAAAATGTGTCTGCCACAATCTTACTTGCCATATGATCTGCAGAAGCTAGTCTTCCAACAAATATTTGTCAAAGTAATTTTTAAATAAATGAATAACATATTGATAAATTCAATACATTGTAGGAAGAGTGAGATGGTCCTAGGGAACAAACAATGACTTTCTACTTACAGGAATATAAAGATCAGCAATTTATCAGTGAGACTTATTTTAGGCTTTCATGCAACATCTTAAATCCCATCCTGGGGAGCTGTAGTGGCTCAAGTGGTTGAGAGCCTGTTTCCCACATGGGAGGTCCCAGGTTAGGTCCCCGGTGTCTCCTAAAAACAAAAAAAGCAAACAACTAGCAAACAAATGAAAAATCCAACTCAAGGGAGCTGATG
>PVKH010019979.1:0-14720 GCA_004027955.1 Chaetophractus vellerosus | reverse complement strand
TATTTGTTATTAACTTTAATTAGTTTAGGAACTCTGTGCAGTGGATTGGATATGCAGAAAAATGGGGTTCTTTAATAGGTCCACTTTTCCCCAGCTTTTAAGGTCTACAATACTGAGCATTTAGATTGGCATTATGAAGCACCAAAAATATAAATTTAAATAAAATAGGTAGTTTTGTTAAACAGTGTACTATACAAAAGATTATCCTATATCCCAACATATTCTTTTACAATTTTTCACTTACTATTACATCCATGCCATTGAGTACTATTCTCTACTCTTGTTATGTAGAGAAATACAATGAGGCTTAGTTTAGTTTAAGAATTGTTTATTGGCAAATAATGTGATTGCTTTCAACTTTTCCACTTTTAAAAGGAAATTGTAATGTGCCTCCTTGGGACTCTATGTTATTCAAATATGATTCTTTACTTAGATTTTATTCCTAAATAATATAATTGCTAGGATAAACTGTGGCCAACTAAATTTCTGTTGTTAGTTTTAATTTATTTTTACATTTTTAGTAGGCAGGAGAATCAAGGAAGTTAAATTCAGTCACCATATATCATCTTAAAAACAGCCTGTTAGTTTTCACTTAAATTTAAGTACATGATTTTTATTAATAATCCACCTGAATTCATCAGGCGGCTTTCAAGGATAATTGTTATACTGGGTAGCCATGTTTTTATTTAAAGTCAGCAAAAGAACGAGCCAATTGAAAAAGCACCCACAATTTTAACAAATAGAAGGAAATTCAAGAAATCAATTATATTTTACTATAACACATGAATTGGCATGGATAGAAATTAATAAGAAAAATATTATATAAGACTCAGGATAATTTGTGCCTTTCTGGAAAAATGGTTTTTTCACTTTTCCCCTTAAATTTAGATAAGGTAGATCAGGATCAATAAAGAAATGACAGCTATTCTTGTTAACATCTCAGGTAGTATTGCCAAGGTTGCTGAAAGAAACAAACTCTCTCCATCTCTGTGTCTTTTGCTCAATAAGCATATTTTAAAAATCATTCCATAGTATGCCTCATCAAGTTACTGCTCATTTCTTCCTGAATAATTTTGACAGAACTGTTTAGAAAATCAATGCCTCAGAGCTGTGTTTGGATTTACTGCTGAATCCAATTACAGTGTATTATCATAAAAAGCATCCCAGTGAAAATTATTGATGGTGCTTGTTTTGTGAGCATGCAACTGTGAGTTCCAAATATAAATAATTTAATGGCACAATTTCTCACTATTACAGAAAAGGAAAGAGAAATAAGATTTCTAATATGGAACAATAAACCACTTAAATTTAAACAAAATTTTCACTTAAAAATATACAATGTTATTTCATAAACAATTCAGAGAAGAGTGCCTTACGAAGCTAGGCTTAATAATACATGCCTAACATTGTATGAAAGTATACTGTTAGACAAAGAGTAAAGTTTTTCTGAAATTTTGATTTAAAAATTTTGTCTCAACTGCATTTATCATTTAAAGCAAGGGTTGGTAAGCTATAGCCCTTAGGCCAAAATCAGCCCCTTCTATTAATTTACTTATACTCTATATCTGCTTTCACTCCACAACAGCAGAGTTGAGTAGTTGCAACAGAGACCATGTGGCCAGCAAAGCCTAAAATATTTACACTCTGCACTTTACAGGAAAAGCCTGATGGTTCCTGATTTAAGGATTAAATGTAGATTTTTGTCTAACAATTTTAATATTTCAAAGAACTTTTGAACCTTGAAAATGACCTTAAATTTGTTAGAGGTATGTAATTGAAACTTCAAAGTTTTAAGTATGAAAAGTAATGTATCAAATTCAATATGCCATTTTCAAAGTGAGAGTGATTGTAATTGAATCTACTATTCATTATGATTACTAACAGAGATGGTTCACTCTTCATAAATCCCCACTGACTCTTTTCAAAAAAAGTTGTAAATTGAAAAATGTTCAATAAAATGAAAAATTTTACTTGGATAAAATGGCATTAGAAAGAGATATGATTATATACACACGGCCTGCCCTTACAGAAATGTTAGTTCATTAAATGATTACTTTAGGAAGATCTGAGAATGGATTTCCAGAGATTCTGAATCTAAGTCACGCTCTGCCACTTTATCAAATCTACTTTTTCTAGTGTGAATATGCATTCCATTACCCCTTCTCCACCTGTAATCATTTCCATCGCCAATATGGTGACTCACATGGGGCAGGTGCCAATGGGAGAAATAAGAGAAATAAACTCACCTTGTAACTTGCTATAGAGATTTAAGCATAAATATTTGATGTACAGGGGCTGGCTGTGGCTCAATTGGTAGGGCACCGGTTTACCATATGGGAGGCCCTGGGTTTGGTTCCCGGGGCCTCCTTGAGCGGGCAGACCACCTTGAGAAGGCAAGCCACCATGGCAGGGCAAAGCCGCCATGGGCAGGGCAAGCCCCCGTGAGCAGGGCAAGCTACTCACGAGTGGGCAAAGCCGCCGTGCAGTGAGCTGACTTGGTGGGCTGCCGCAGAGGAGGGGGTGGGCGGAGACAAGCAGACACAGAAGAACGCAAAAATGAACACAGCAAGAGCAAACAGAAAGGGGGGGATATATAATAATAAATTATTTTAAAAAATTAAAAAATATATATGATGTACAGATGAACTATCTCTAATGGATTATAATATTTTGATGTATTCAGAAAATGTGTTGTTTTTACTTGTGTTTAAAAAAAGAGCAGATTTTGGTTAGATCTCAGAGTTTTATTGAATGAATTCATGAATTTGAGAGATTCCAATCACCACAAGGTAGAGAGGAATTCCTCTGAGCAAAGAAAGCAATGGGCTTTTATGGAGAGAACAGGGAGTAGCCGGGAGGCAATTTTCATTGGTTAATTCAGACTACATTTCTTAATATAGTTTGTACAGGCTGTTGCTTAGCAATGAGCAAGTTAGCTGCCTTTGAATAGGGAGTTGTCCATAGCTGATTGGATGATTTAAATCTGTCTTCTAGGCAAGCTGGGCATTTACAGAGAATAGAAACTTACTTCTATTTCAGTTTTACTGACAGGGGGCTTAGCATCAGTGTCTCCATGTTGGGCCTACTTGATTTTATTTCTCATTTCTTATTTTAAATAAACACTCAGAAATTATTAGCTATAATAGGTTGATTTTTGTTTGTTTCAGTTTCAGTGTAAGGCACTTTAAAATACTTCCCATCAGAGAATAGTGGAAAAAAGCAGTCAGGAAAAAAAAATGGTGAATTGCATTTTCAGTTTTACTCCTTGGTGTTAATTCAAATTCATTTCCCCAGTTAGGTTTTTATGTTTTTGGTCTTGATCATTAATCAACTTTTCTGGATTCTTGGACACTAACTTAATGGAAAATGCAGTTTGAACAGCTTTTACTAAAAGTGAAATTTAATTTTCTTTGCCAGGAACAGACATAAGATTTTTTTTATCCCCAAAAGGAAAAACAAAAGATAAGGAACATAAGAATAGTTATCACAGCTTTATTGATTATCACTAGACTATGGCAACTGTATAATTGAAAAAATTCAAAGAGATTCTTGAACTCCCTTTTATTTATGTTTATTATACAGCAGATATTAGTAAATTAAGATGTCATATAATTCATAAGGTTACATCTTCAGTATTTTCCATTATAGGAATTATATTTAATAGTAAGTTTAAAGTTACTTTTCCTTATCTGTTACAAAAGCTTTATAAAACTGCATAAAAAAAGAAAATAATCACCTTTATAATGATTGTCTTTATAACAATCTTACTGATACAAATTTTCCATCCAACATTCAAGATCCTTTTTATTTTCTAATCACATTTTTTCTTGAGACAATATTTTTGATTTAAGAAACTTCTAAACTAACAGAAGTTACATGGAAGGCATATAAATTCACAGAATTTTTGTTATTTCCTCCTTACAAAATTCTGGCAATTGCTCATTTGCAAAAATGTAACAAAACCTACCTCATAGGTTTTTGTCAAAGACTGAATCAAGTAGTACATGTAGAATCAGTTTGTGAATTTTAAATGTCTCTCAAGCATATATTGTCATGATCATTGTAAAATCCAATTCTTGATTAAGAACAGAAGCACGCTTTAGTTGCTGATACACTGTTTTTCAGTACCCATTCCAGAGTGAGGAATAGTAATAAATCAGCATATATGGCTCATGTTGAAAGATCACTGGATTAATTTTTTAAATGTATGTGTAAATTGCAATAATGTCACACCAAAATTTTATTTGCTAAAGTTAGAAAATCAATGATTCTATGAATTACTCTGTTCTTTAAATTGAACTAACCCAGTGAGAAAATACAAACATTCTGCTTGATAATAGCAATGGGGATGATTACAAGATTTTAATACAACAGCCACAGCATTAGGAGAAAACTAAAATAAATATGGTTACTTATTTCTCTACAAAAAATGTTAGTGATGCTTAGTTTTGTTGTTTGTTTGTGTTACTTTGTTGTTTTGGTGAAATACGAATGAAATGCCTTAAAATAAATATGTCACTTCATCATTTCTTGAATTCTGGAAAGACTTTCTAATAAGCAATGGGTATCTATAATTTTTCTAGGAGAAAATTGCCATGATCTTTCTTTTCATTTTTTAATAATGATGGTAGTGATATTGATGATGATGATGATGATAGCAACAATGATACCAACATATATATTGATTATCATATTTATTACATCATAAGTTATATTATCATTTACATATGAGTTGCTGCATAATGAATTGTTGAAAAATACAATACAAACACACAATTAGACAGAATACCTGAGAAATACAATTTTGAGAATAAAAACTATCTAGATTTTAATTTTTACAATGCTTTCAAATGTGAATTTAGAAGTTTCCAAAATACAAGAGTTTGAAGAAATTGGACTTGGAAGTGGAAATGAAGAATTTCTCTTCAATTTTGTTTGACATATTAATCAGGCTGCTTAAATCATATATTCAAAAGAAACTTGTGAGATTCAGGAGCAGACATGCTAATTCATGTTTCTATTCACATGAAACTACTGAGGTTACAATGTATAATAGAAATAGGATTTTCAAATAGTGAATTTGATAAATGGGAAGATACTATTTTCAAAACTGGTCAAAAGTCTTTGAATTCAATTTAACCAATAATTGCTAGGCAATTTCTGCATGTAAATTATTTTGCCAAGGGTTGTGAAATATATAATATGAAACAGTAATAATTCCTGGTTTTAAAAAACTTATAATTGACATAAATTTCAAAAACCTGAGGCTAGAAAGATTTCAGAATAAAAATTATAATTTCCTCAACTATGAATTTCATTTTGCATTTTAAAGGATGAGAGATACTTCCAATGCCAGAGCTCTAACTCTAGTATTACATTTTATTAATTCTTTATGTTTTAGTACATGGCCCACTTTTTAATATTTCAGTTGACTCAATCTCTTCAAAGAGGCTTATCAATGGATTATTTGACTTGCTTTTCACTCTCACACTCATGCCTGATAAACATCTCATTAAGTCAACAGTTAAATACTATAAGTATTGGCATAGATTTTTATGAAAATATAAAGTAATGATGGACATATGCAAATATTGCTATTTATCCTCTCTTTTTTCTTGCTTTTTGTGACTATGTAACAAAGTATAATTAGTAATTATCTAATGGAACAAGAATGACAAACAGTGATTAGCCCATTAATCCTAGTAGAATTTAGTACATAGATTTAAGTTGTAGTTTCCGTTCCACACTTTAACATAAAGGTTTTATATACTTTAACCATTCTTTTCTACTTTAAATAGTTATTGCTGTGACACATTATGATCAAATAGGACCTTTAGTAATGAAAAACTGTATCATTATCTAGCTGTACCAACTTATAAAGCTAAACTTAAAATTGAATACAAGTGTTTCAAAGGTGTAATACGTTATGTATCCCTAGGGATGTTATTGATTATGGGGAATGAAACCAGATGTAAGCCAAGAATGAAATTGCTCTACTGATCTAAAGTAATAAGCAATTGTTGATGACTCAGTTATTTCTTAGCACCATTAGCATTTAGACAACTCAAACTATTTACTTAGTTTGGGGGGGGGGGTTGAACCCTGATGATTACAGATATTTGAGTGATTGCATTCAGTATGTCTTTTTTTAGTAATATTTTTCTCTCAATATTTAATTCTATAGATATTTATTTGGGACCCAACTTTTAAGTTTAATAGCTATAGAATTTGTAATTTAATCATCACTAAGCATATGCCAAACGAAATCATGATCACACTAGACACTGCTATTCATGTATTATTTACATTTTCTCATTAATTGTCAGTTGTAGATTCTATTTTTACCCCCTTGCACAATAGGCAATGAGGAAGAGAAAAATTAATCAATTTTGTAGTAAGTGGAGGAACAGGGTTTGAAGCAAGGTATCAGGCTTTGGAGACTATACTTTCAAGCCCCACAATTTAACACCTCTCCACTAACTTGTTGTGATAGCTAGAAACCAAAGGAGCAATTTACCTCATATTGGTAAACTATAGGAAATTTCACCAGTTCACCTGCATATTTTGCCTGGTCGCAAAGGGCATTGAGCTTTGGGAACACAAAGAACAGCACAGGTTTGCAAGCCAAACAGCCCGGCCTCGTGTTCAATAACCACAAAACTACCCAACACTGTGAATTTTGGTAAATTATTAAATATCATTATAGGACAATTTTTCCATTCCTAGGGTAAGAATAATAACAGAATCTACTTAGCAGGATTTCTGTAATATCACATTGAGCATATCTGAATGGTTTAGCATAGAGCTAAATATTCAATATGAACCATTCTCAAAGGAAGATAATAAAAGGTAACTTTTGAAGTTCTCATCCCATTTTACCTTTTTTTAAACATAGTGCTTCTCTCCATGACGTACCTCAAGCAAAGGAATCCAATAAGAAATGATGTCTTTGTTTTAGGCCAGTAGTATTTTATAAAGGGAAATGCTATCTGAAATCTACAGGCAGTTTCCTATGGCCTGCCATAACCTTATATAAACACCTTTGAAATCTAAAGAAGTATTTTTATTGTTTTTTTCTAATAACTTTTCTTTCCATTACTTTTTTTCTCAATGTTTCCATCCTTATTATCCATGTTACATACCTCTTGCCACTCTCTCAAAATAGATTATAGTCTCACTACTATAGATCTTTCATGCTGAATGGATCCTGTTTCATATTTAGGATTCATTCAACCCTGAAAAGATTTTATAATTTTCTCTCTCCATATTTCTACATGTGTTCATTGAAGCAAAAACAAAATTAATTCACTATATTCACCTAAAATTCAACAACTAGGTTTTCTGTTTATTTGCCAATGTTAACATTTCACTGTTATTTATCATTAATAAATGTTCCTTTTCTGCATCAGTATTTACAGATTCAGAAGAAGAAAATTGCAAAGACCTACATATATATGACATTCCTCAAACAGAAAAACATGGAAATAATACAGATAATTCTTCAAAGAAATCAAGACTGTGTTAGAATTTTAAATAAAAATAAATGTTGCTCAAATAATGAAAAATATTCTATATTCTTTATGATTTTAAGTGTATGTTTCAAAGTATGAAGTAAGTGACAGCATACTTTGAGATTTACAAAAAGGGAAAAATAGTTTGTTTTATGTGTAAGTTTGTCTAAAATTTTCTATCATATTTTCTAATGTTACATAGTTACATTTTTTGCAGACTCTACTAGAAAACTGTCCTGGAATTTTTTTCATATTTTAAATTGAAAATACATTGACAGTAACTTAGTAAGTCACATGTAAAGCAAATGTCAATATCTACATCTAGCAAAAGCTAAATTAGTAAGTAAAACCACTGGAGAACATTATAATAAAAATTACCCATCATTTACAAACAAAGCAATAGTTGTTATTTATCCGATTTTGTTGGTTGGATTTTCCTTTTGCATATTATTTACCATTTTATATAAAATATTTCATCCCAGCAAAAACTATTTATTAGAGTTATCAGGAATCACCTAATGAGGTTTATGCGATTAGATATGTATATTTTCGAAGGGAGAAAAATAGAAAGAGGAAAATCCTCTGTTTTCTTAATGGTCACTTGAGCTCATCCGTCCTGCGTCGAGGTACCAGTGAACAAATCATATTAGTACATGAGGAGTGCTCCTGCATAGTTCACTCATCCCAGAATCAACCCAGTTAAATGCAAAGAAGAAAAGAAGGAAGAGAGGGAGGGAGGAAGGAGTGAAGCAAAATGGGAGGAAGGAGGTAAAACATGAAGGAAGGAAGGGAGGGAGAGAAGGAGGAAGGAAGGAGGAAAGAGAAAAGAAAAAAATATATGGTTACAGGTCAGATTGCGGCAGAATACATCTATGTTCATGTATTGAAAGAGCAAATCATCTAAAATCAAATATTTTGAATCATCCTGTAAGTTATGTAATTTTTTCAGAAAATAAAAATCTTAGACTTGTCAGTGATCTCAACTGGCCCATAGTACATCATATCATCTGAAGAGCATGCCCCTTTTAGAACATCCTGGACATTTGGACTTTCACTTCTGCTTTAGTACATAGGGTGGCTTCAACAGTGTTGTGCTAATGACAGCTACTCTCATTCCTCTTATGCTGAGCCGAAGTTAGTACAAATTTGTTCTTTTTATAGGCATTATTATTTAAAAATACCTCACATCTATTATTTTATTTTACTTGGCTATCTAACCATAAAATAGACAAGATGGATATTACTAACCCCACTTTAAAAAAGGTTAATGGAGGTTGTGACTTTGTCAAGATGTTACATCTTATAATTGAAAAATAGATTCAACCCAAGCCTTCCTGATTTCTAATCAGGACTCATTTCAATCCATTCCCCTCTGCAAACTTCTACATTAAAGTATTTGCCTTTAAACAACAAAAATAACAACAAATACAACAACAAGCAACAGAGGTTACATTATGTTCCCTTGTAATGGATCTCTTTATTATTTTTTTAATTTTCATTCTCATATATCTCTTTCAATTACATTCAGATTATAATTCAGTGCTGTTAATTATGTTCAAAATTTTGTGCTACCTTTACCACCATACATTACCAAGACCTTTCCATCATACCAAGTAGGAACTCTGTATATTTTAAGCCTTAATTTCCAATTCCCTAAACTTACCCTGCCCCGTGGAAACCTATATTCTAGATTCTGACTCTCTGAATTTGCTTATTTCGAATTTCAAGAACCAACATTTGCTTTTGTTGAGTCTCTTTATTGCATTTTTTTCCTGTTACATTTATCTCCACTCTAATTTTTATTTCCTTCCTTATGCTTGTTTTGAGTTTAGTTTGCTCTTCTTTCTCTAGTTCTTCCAGTTTTGTGGTTAGGTCGCTGATTTGATGTCTTTTGTATTTTTTCATGTAAGCAATTACAGTTATAAATGTTCTGTCAGCACTGCCTTTTTTGCATTCCATAAGTTTTGGCATGTTGTATTTTCATTGTAATTCACCTCAAGATATTTCCCAATTTTGCTTCTGATTTCTGCTTTAACCTACTGGATGTTTAAGAGTATGTTGTCTAATTTCCACATCTTTTTGAATTTTCCATTTCTCCTCTCTGTTGTTGATTTCTAACTTCATTCTTTTGTGGTGGGAGAATATACACTGCATGATTTCAATATTTTTTAATTTATTGAGACTTGTTTTTTGACCCATGGTTTATCTTGGAGAATGTTCCATGTACACTCAAGAAGAAGGTGTATTCTGTTTTTGTTTGGTGCAGTGTTCTATATATGTCTATTAGACCTAGTTGGTTTAATGTATCATTCAAGTCCTGTACTTCCTTATTGTTCTTCTGACATGATGTACTACCCATTATTGAAAGTGGTGTATTAAAATCTACTTCTATTAATGTAAAACCATCAATTTCTACCTTCAAATCTGTTAGTATTTGCATCATATATTTGGGGGCTCTGCTCTGGTTGCATATATATTTGCAATTGTTACGTTCTTTTGTTGAATTTTCAGACCTGTTTTTCAATATATAATGGCCATCTTTATCCCTCATAACTCTTTCGGATATAAAGTCTATTTTATCTGATATTGCTATAGCTATCTGAGCTCTCTTTTGATTACTAATTGCATGGTATGTATTTTTCTATTCTTACACTTTAAACCTACTTATATCTTTGACTTTAAGGTAAGTCTTTTGCAGACAGCAAATAGTTGGGTCATGCTTTTTTTATCCATATTGCCAATCTCTGAGTTTTGGCTGGAGAGTTTAATTCTTTTACATATAAGGTCACTAATGATAATGTAGGACTTTCTTCTGTCATTTTTCCAATTAGCCTTTGTATATCTTACACGTTTCTGTCCCTCTATTCTTCTGTTAATGCCTACACTTATATTTATTTGCTTTTTTGGTGTTGTAGCATATTAAGGACCTTTCTTTTCTATCTGTTTACATTTATCATCTATTTTCTTTGTGATTACTTAGAGGTTAAAATGTATTACCCTAAATATATAAAAATCATATTTGGGTTGTTAACAATTAACTTCAATAGCATACACATATATTTTCCTATGCTATTCTGTCACCCCATTTTTGTATGTGCTTGTTACCACTTAGATCTTTGTACATTTCATGTCCAAAGCATAGATTTATCATTTTATGCATTCACATTTTAGCACCTGTAAGAAATAAGAAGTGGAGTTACATACCAAACAATACACTACAATAATACTGGCATTTATAATTGCGCAGATAGTTATCTTTACCCAGGTCTTTATTTCTTTATGTTGCTTTGAACCACCGACTAGTGTCCTTTCATTTCAGTCTGAACAACTCCCTTTAGTGTAGTTAGTAGGACAGGTCTAGTGGTGATGAAATCTCTCAACTTTTGTTTATCTGAGAAGGTCTTAACTTCTCCCTCATTTTTGGAAAAAGTCCCACCAGATACAAAATTCTTGGTTCACAGTTATTTTCCTTTAGCACTTTAAGTATTTCAACCCACCACCTTCTTGCCTCCATGGTTTCTGATGAAAAAAATCAGCACTCAGTCTAATTGGGACTTCTTTCTATGGAAAATGTAGGTGCTCTCTTGCGGCTTTCAAAACTTTCTTTATTTCCCCTTGCATTTGATAGTGTAATCAATTCATGAGTTATATTTATCTTCAGGTTTATGCTGGTGGTGTGGGCTGGGCTCCTTAGATGTGCATATTCATGACTTTTGCTAAGTTTGGGAGGTTCTCTGTCATTATTTCTTTGACTATTCCTTCTACCCCTTTCTCTCTTTCTTCTCCTTCTTGGATCCCTACAATGTATGTTTTGGTTTGCTTGATGGTGACCCAGAGGTTTCTTAATCTATTTTTGTCTTTTATAATTCTTTCTTTATTCTGCTCCTCAGCCTGACTCATTTCAAGTGTCTTCTTTCCATGTTTGCTGATTCTTTCTTCGGCCAACTCTAATCTGCTCTTGATATCCTCCTGGAAATTATTCACTTCACTTATTGTGGCCTTCAAATCCAGTTGAATTGATTGGTCCTTTTAAAAATTTATTTCACTTTACTAGGATTCTTATATTGATCACACATTGTTCTCCTGATATCCTTTAGTTCCATTTCTGTATTTTCCTTCAATTCCTTGAACATTGTTAAGGTCACTTTTTGAAAGGCTTTGTTTTGGTATGTCCACATTCTGGACTTCTTAGTTGGTATTTTCTGGATTTTTATTGTCATGTTGGATGGGACATCATTTCCTGTTTCTTTGTTTATCTTGTACTCATTTGTTACATACTGCACATTTTAATATTTTTAAATTTTAACTCTGGAATTTATTCACTGAGATGTCTGTTTCTTGGTTTTGGAACCACCTAGTGATAAGGCAACTTTTCTTGAGCTTTAGCCCTCCTATCAGGAGGATCTGCCTGAGCTGAATGCAGTGTGCAAGATTTTCCTTGTCTTTCTGGGCCTGTGTCTTGCCCTGGGCTTTTAATTTGCTAGCTGTTTTGGAGTGCCCCTGTTTACAAAAGTTTGACTTGTCCCCTCAGTTTCCCAGGAGACAGACTTCCCTCTCCTGGGTGCTTGAAGTCAACAAGTCTTTGATTGTCCATCCTTTCAGTTTTTATAGATTTTTACACTCCTTTCATTTTCTCAAGCTGCTTTTGCCTGGAGAGCAAATTCTGGAAGGGGAAGCACACCAGACAGGACTTTCCCAAGTCATTATTTTCTTGCCAAAACTGGTCCAGGGACCCTCAAAGGAGACACAGATTGTCTCCAAATTGCCCTAGTGTCCCACAATACTTCTTCCACAGCTCCCCAAAGCTGAGTTTCCTTGATCTACCCAGCTAATGCAGCCCTTAAACTACCTGCCTCCGCAGCCTTGAGGAAGCATAGCGTGTTTAGGTCTCCTCCACTGTTGCCTTTGTGTAGGGTGGGTTGAAACAATGGCCACCACTACCTTTGTCCGTGGAATGTTGAAACAATAGCTGCCACCTGAGCTGCAGCCCTAGCAATCCAAATTTGCTAATCAAAAGCTGTGATCTGGGGCCGGCTGGATAGCCCAGTGGATAGGGCGCCGGCATACCACATGGGAGGCCCCGGGTTCAGTTGCCGGGGACCTCCCCTAGCGGGCAGACCGCCTTGAGAAGGGCAAGCTGCCATGGGCAAGCCAGAGCTGCCGGGGGCAGGGCAAAAAGCTGCTACGGACAGGGTAAAAGCCACCATGGGCAGGGCAGGTCGCCCGCGAATGGAGCGCAGCCAGCCACCCACGAACTGAAAGCCGGCCGTGAATGGAAGCAGAAGCCACCCACAAACGGGGAAAGCCGCGCCTGCGCAGTGATCAGTCTCGTCGTGTCGCCGCAGCGGGGGGGAGGGGAGATATGTAATAAAACTAAAATAAATCTTTAAAAAATAAAAAAAGCTGTGATCAGTGATCAGCCATACCCTCCCATGTTGGTGGGGAAGAGGATTTTCAAGTCCTATTCTGTCACCAATGGACTAGCCACAGACTGGGAACCATGGTGGCCTACCTTGAGTGTGAGGGATGGGCATGGTAGTCACCATGACAGTAGAGAAATTTACCCTTCTTTGCTGTAATTTATCAGCCTCATCTCCCCACTCTTCCCTGGATGCTGTACAGTGTTCTTCTGGCCTCTGGAGTTTCAAAATAGTTGTTTCAGATAGTTTCTGCCTGTTTAACATTTATTATGGTGGAAGGACTGAGTCCTGGAGCACCCTTCTCTGCCATCTTTCCACAATTCTCTCTTCTTTATTTTTTAACAACACCACTCATATTAGTTCTACAATGCACACTTTTCAAGACTATCTCTGTATTAGTAATGTATAAGAACTTCTTTAATGCTATAGGTTAAGGATTGTACATTATCTCATCTGAGTTATAAAGGACCATTTACAGTGTTTATCTTACTTGTGTTGGGCATTATGCTTCAATGAATTCACTCATTATTTACAGGTTGTATAATTGTATTCTTTCATATTCAGCAAAAGACAAAAAAGACTTTTTGACAAGTACTACATTAGATCCATTTCTTACCAATTGATTTACTTGTACAAGTTCTAACCTAAATGCATGCTGTTATTTATCCTTTTTAAACTTGACCCTTTTAAATTCTATACATCAGTCTATTATGTCAAGAACTTTTTGAATCTTAATTTTGTCATTCATCATATTATGTCTTTCTCTGCTTTATGTGAGTTGCAAAATTGATAAATATAACTTTTCTATTGTGATCCAAATTGTTTTGGAAAAAGCTGTGAATTCAGATCAGCGTCTCTCAGCCCTATTTTCCTCACTTTTAAAGTAATAGAGGTGTGTTAGATGATCTCAGTGGTCCTTTTGCACTAAAATTCTATTACTAGGCTTTGCCCCAATTAAGGTGGTGGAGTGAGGTGCTTCAGAGCTTTGTTGCCCTACAGAAGCCTTTAAACATCCAGCAAAACTTGGGAGAAACCTCTTTCTACCTGCTCCAGAAAAGAGGTGAAGGATTGCAGTAACAGGGTGAGCATATAATCAAGAAAAAGGTCCTTAAAGAGTGATAGAGTCCTCTGGTGGCCTGGCTGATCCTTTCCCAACCCCTCAGTGGCTAGGTGCCGAGCTGTCCTGTGCTCCCAGTATGGATCACTGTTCTAAGTACCAGAGGGAGCAAGGTAAGCCTTGTGCACTTACTGGAAGCATGTATTTCTGACCCAATCTATCTGGTGTTGGCCTGAGGAACCCACTGTCTAAGAACTTGCCCTGCATGTGGAAGGTAGCTCACCAAGATTTTCCTCTCCAGAAGCCTGTGGGAGAGTAGTCAAGTCATATTGCCTGGGACAAAGGATTTCTGGCTGTAGAATATACACTGTCTTGTCCAATAACATGAAAAATCTGTTTCCTAGGGAAGAGGAGACATTTGGAACTGTATAAAAAGGGAAATTTCTAGGCCTAAATGCACATCCCAAGACATGCACAGAAAGGATAAGAAGCCCGTAGGCTTTATCTCAGAGCTGTTCTCCAAACTCAATGTATGGAAAAGCACTGAAGAAGATCACTCATACAGGTTAATTTTTTTTAAAATTTTTAATTTATTTTTTATATATATCTCTCTATATTTTTAGGATACATTGATTACATAAACATTACACAGAGATTCTAGGAATACCCATATGTCACCCCCCACCCCTCCCACAACCCCCCACATACACATCCTTCAGTGTGGCATAACGC
>PVKH010019978.1:0-14711 GCA_004027955.1 Chaetophractus vellerosus | reverse complement strand
GGACCTGGATTCAATCCCCGGGACCTCCTGGTAAAAATTTTAAAAAGAAAAATATAGAAGGCGTGGGCCACTAGGCCCTGTGTGCGGGTGAGCCACCAGGCCCCACAAGCCATGCAGCAAGATGGTGACATAATAGGAGAGTGACACAAGGGAGAGCCAAGACAAGATGCACCGGAAAACCAGGCACTAAGGTGGCACAGACGGTAGTAGGATGCCTCTCTCCCACATTGGAGGTTCCGAGGATCAAATCCCATTGAAGACAGAAGGAGACGGATGAGAAGAGAGGGCAGAAAACAAACACAGAGAGTTGCCCAGTGAATAGACACAGAAATAGCAAAAAATGAGGGGGGCGGGGTTAAAAATGGGTAAAAGTAAAGAAATAAATACATAAATCCTTAATGTATAGGGGAGGAAGATTTGGACTATAGTTAGTAGTAATACTTTGATGATGCTCTTTCATGATTTGTTAACAAATGTTTCACAGCAATGCAGGGTGTTTGTGGGGGCTGATGTGTGGGAGCCCTGCATGATGTTACGTATGTTTGTTTTGTAAGATGACAGTGTTTACTGAACACTTATAGTTTATGCATGTTCATGTATGAATGTTATACTTCAATAAGCTGTTTTTTAAAAAAAGAAATAAATGCCTAGTGTTGCACAAAAGAATTTAATCGATATTTGTAGTTCATTGGAAGAGACATTATTTTATATTTTAAAGGCAAAAGTAGGTTTTTGTCCTAATCGTTCGCCCCCACACTTGGAACACATCTCTTCATAAAATAACATACTTGTAGAAACATTATAGATTGTTTCTGTTACATTTGATGATTAAAAAAAAAAAGGAAAAAGAAAAGAAAATCCTTCTAAAAAGACTGTCAAAATAGTGTCATCACCATCTTCAAATTTTCAATGAGAGGGAACTTAATATCTTAGCATCTGGTTTTCCCCAAACTGGAAAAGCTTATCAGGAAAATTATCTAGAAGCTACTTAAAATTTAAACACTGAATTTGAAATGAAATTGTAGGTAAAAGAAATTTTGCCTTTTGTGAAGTGATACAATTAACCAAATAGGAACATAATGTGAAAGTTAAAGTGCTGCCCCTTTGCCATAAGGCTTGCCTTTTCTGTGAGGTTTTCTGGGGCTTTTCCCCCTGGAATAAGTATTCAGCGGCTCCCATTAGCATCTGAAGTGAGTCACAGTCACAGCACCCTTTCTGCTCTCACCAACAACTGAGCAACAGAAATAATTCCAGGAGTCCCCATCTGGTCACTGCCGCAATATTTTTTAAAGTAACAGGCACTTTTCTGATAAGAAAAGCAATAAACATTAGTGGTGGGACATTTAGAAACTAGAGAAGGATTACAGTTTTTCAGAATCATCTGTAATCTCACCACGTGCATGTAGCCACATCAGCATTTAGGTATGGCTCGTCTGGCCTTCGGCTGCGTGTGCCTGGGTCTTTTCGCTGTTGATTTTCACAAACTTGGCATGTCATTGCTTGTGCGTTTTTGCAACCTGTTTTCTTTCCACTTCATCGCAGAAGCATTTTCCATGATACGAAACATTCTTCTAAAACCGTTTAATAGCTACACATTGTTATTCTATGGATATTCTATAGTTTATTTAACCAATCCACTTTTTAAAGATTGGGCTGTTTCCACTTTTTAAAAAAATGATGGACACCTTTTTTTTTTGGCAATTTTATGAGGGAAAATGATGGTTTATTGTTTCAGTCTGCATTCTTTTATTAAGTAGTAAAGGTTGAACATTTTCCTATGTACTCGTTAGCATTTCCCTTTCTTTCCTGTGTTATGTGTTTATTTCTTCTGACTTCTATTGGAGCGCTTGTCTTTTTCGTGTCGCTTTATAGATAAAATATACTTACCCTTTTCTGGTCACATGTATTATAGATACTTTCCCATTTTAGCATTTGCTGTTTAATATTGCTTTGTGTGTGTGTTTTCATTGTTTATGTGTTTAACTCTCCTGTTGCTGTTCTTGTTTTGAGCATGGTGATTTCAGAAATCTCCCCATTGCAAAGCCTTGACTTGGGGAGGGCCCGAGGTGGGCCACTGGACTGGCTTCACAGACCCACATGGGAATCCCTATACGGAAGGCCTGGTGACCCCTGACACCTGACTCTTGGGGCGCAGCCTCCCGGCTGGGGCCCACCCAGTGCCCTGGGCCGGCAGAGCCTAACTGGGCCAGCCTGCCGTGGCTCCCACAGATGGCAGGGCTGTTTCAGTCGGTGGCTCCTCTGCCTACGAAAATTAGAATTGAGGAAAGCTACAGCTGCTCCCCATACGGCAGCTATTAGTGAAATTATGTGCAGAGGATTTAATTTGAGAAAAGCAAAGTAGAGACACTCAAGTTATTTAGAGCCTGAAAGGGCTGTGAAGGAGACAGTCACCAGCTATGCCAGCGGCACCTCTTCTGTTTCCAGGGAGGCGTCATCTTAGGAGACAGGCCAGCGGCTGTGCTGTGCCCAGGCGGGGAGCCCCCTGCGGGCGCCTGTCTGCTAATGGGGAGCTTCACGGAGTAGGAGGGGGCCTTCAACTTCTTCTATTTCCTTTTCTTCCCCCCCCCCCCGCCCCCCCATAGATAACGCCTAGATTTTTGCATACTTCTGGTATGTTCTCTTTGGCTATAGTGAGCTGAGCAGATAGCTGCCCCAGTTTCTCCTAGTGCAGTTTGGAGAGAAATTTTTCATTTGCAGTCAGTCGTGCTTGTCCCTACAAGCTTTGTTTAGCTGCGGCAGGGAGCGGGCTGTGGTGGTGTAGCACGCTAATTGGTCCATTAGATGTGCTTGATGTTTCATGAGCTTCTAGAAAGAGGAAGTGAAATTCATCCGCATCAGACTTGTGGAGCCTCCTAATGGAGTTTAATATCTATTTTTGACATCTGTAAAAATGCATTACGGATTTAGGTTTTAAAGCATTAACCAAAAAACTACAGTGGGATTGATCATTAAGCGTCAAATTTAGTTACTGTCTACTCAGGCAATCAGGTGATCCTCTAAATTTGATTTCCAGTCAATGTGCTTATTCCAGTAAGTTTGACCGACAAAGAGAATAATTTACTGCTCCTTATGTTCATTCTATGAGAGATGTCATGTTGAAACAATAATGTGTGTGTCCCTGTAAGAGAATCACATACAATAATATAATTTATAAACATACTGTAAAACATTCTAGAACTACCCCAGATGAATAAATACTGCAACAGCAACAAAAAAAGTCATTAGTCATTTAAGTTTGGGGGACCCATATTCAATGGCTTGTTTGGTACAGAGCCCCTCAGAACATGCAGTATAATAGTATATTTTATAATTCCCCAAAAGAATAGACACAAGAAGAGCGTTTCCAAATGCATTTACTATCAGAACACCCTTTTTAGATTTCTTTATTTTCCAGTATTTGTATTTAAATAAATAACTCTATTGTAGTAGCATATACACAAACATAACCTAATAGATTAAGAAAATGCCTTCTCAGTCCAGATGTTTTAGGTACAACATATTGGTAATGAAAGCTGAGGAATTTGGCCCATTGTCTAAGAGTTTAATTTAGGGGGCAAAGAAAACATTAAATGCACATATTCATATGGTACTAGAATGGCCATTTGGGGGGAAAGGAGGAATTGGGGAGAAGTGAAAATTTTTCTTCAGTTACAAATGGTTCTGACAATCATAACAGGCTAAGTTATCCTAGGGTCAAGCTAAAGTAATTAAAAATAATTCAAAATTACTGTATTTTCCTGTTTAATAAGGGAGGAGTTAGCATTTATTTTAGTCTAGGGGGAATAGTATGAAAATCATTTCTTTTTTGTGCTGACAACAGTGCCAACTTTTAGTTGGCTTGAGCTGCTAAATGGAAAGTATGTCCCCTGTCCTGGAAGGACAAGGCAGACCTCACTGGGGGTGAATCTTTCCTTGCTTAGCTTGAGCTGAGAATAAGAATCTCAAGTTAACGGATGCATGGAGTTGGGAAATTGTTCCTTGAATTTCCCTGGTTTTCCTGAGGTTCCAGATATGGCAGATTCTATTTTCCTTTGCCACCTGGGGCCAGCTAATTTCACCCCAAAATTGCTATCTTTGCTTAATTTTCATTTTTATTTTTGTCCAGTTTGAAATTAACAATCCCATAGTTTTTCCTGTCTGGTCAAGTCAAATTGAAATCCTTTTTTCATCTGAAAAAGAAAATGTTAAAAATATCTGAAGGTGGGCCACTACATAAAGGAATAGATTTTTGTACTTCATCTGAAGTTCATAGCAAGACAGTTGTTATTGAAATGGAGAAGGGAATAGATAAGAAGCTTATTTCCTTTTACATCTTTTACTTTAATTTGGAGAAAATGTTATGGTATATTTTTAGAAAAAATTTTACATGTTCAACATTCATTTTTTCCCATTTTAAATAATGTTTCTGTGACTATAAAGGTGTCAAAAGCTACATCCTTTTTTTTTTTTACATTTTTATTATGGTAACATGTATGTAACACAAAATTTTCCATTT
This sequence comes from Chaetophractus vellerosus, assembly GCA_004027955.1. Taxonomy (NCBI): domain Eukaryota; kingdom Metazoa; phylum Chordata; class Mammalia; order Cingulata; family Chlamyphoridae; genus Chaetophractus; species Chaetophractus vellerosus. The sequence goes on along the minus strand of PVKH010019978.1, from coordinate 10,195 downwards.
TAACCATTTTAATTGTGAAATTCAGTGGCATTGATTACATTCACAATGTCATGCAGCTATCACTGCCATCTATTACCAAAGCTTTTTCATCATCCCAGACTAGTTCTGTACCCATTGAACAATAGCTCCCCATCCCCCCGTACCTCAGCCCCTGGTAACTTCCAAACTGCTTTCTGTCTCTATGAATGTGCTTACTCGAGATGTTTCGTGTAAGTGGAGTCACAGTACTTGTCCTTTTGTGCCTGACTCATTTCACTTAGCAAGGCTTACGCATGTTGGAGCTTGTATCAGAACCTCACTCTTTATGCACGAGTGCTGGGGCATGGTTTGGGTAGACCACATTTCTTTCTCTGTATCACCTGTTGGTGGACACTGGGTAGTTTCTGCCTTTTGGCTGTTGTGAATAATGCTGCTGTTAACAAAGGTGCCGACATATCTGTTCGAGCCCCTCTTTTCAGTTCTTTTGTGGGGTTCCCAGGTCATATGATAATTCTATGTGTAACTTTCTGAGGAACCTCTGGACTGTTTTCCACAGCAGCAGCACCATTTTACGATCCCACCAACAGTGTTCAAGAGTTCCAATTTCCTGGCACCCTCGCCAATACTTGTTATTTTCCGTTTTTCTAATAATAGCCGCCCTCATGGAGCTGAAGTGGTATCACCTTGTGGTTTCGATTTGCATTTCTCTAACGGTGAATGATGTTCAGCATCTTTTCATGTGCTTATTGGCCATTTGTATACATTTATTTTTTATTGATAATGAATAGGGATTCAATGACCTTTAAAAATTAGTTTTTCATTTTCACATAATATCAGATCTACTGAAAAGTTGAATTGTTGCAGGAATACTTCAAAGAATTCCCTTGTACTCCTCCAGCCCAATCCCCCAAATGTTAACATTTTACTAGATTTGTTTTTAATTATTTATTCCTCTCTTTCACTCTCTCTCTCCATCTTTCTCTCTCTCTCTGCTTAAAAACAAGGACAGTCTCTTATATAACTTACTATGTTTATGAAAATTAGGAAGTGAAAACTGATACAACACTGTTTATCTACACAAATATTGTCCATTATAGGAAAAGGAAATCCAAGGTCGTGCATTGTATTCAGTTATCATGTCTCTTAAACTCTTTAATCTTTAACACTTTCTCTAAAACTTTCTTTGTACTTCATGATATTGACATTTTCCAGAAGATAAACTGAAGCATCTGCCATAATAGAATTGTTTCATATCTGTGCTGTTCTTTGTGGTAGCTGCTAGCCACTGTAGGCTATTGAGCATGTAAAATGTAGGTAGGGCAACTGAGGAACTGAATTTTTTATTTTATTTAACTTTAATTGATTTAAATCAAAATAGCAGTGATGGCTGATGGCTACCTCCTATAAATGACCTACTCCATGTCACATCAGTGTGGTGGCAGAGGCAAAGCAGGGTCCCTCTGATAGTGCAAACCAGATGGAATAAAGTAAACCAACTTTATTTATCATATGTCTTTCATGAGAGCTCATAGTGAATTTTTTAAATACTAGAACTTCTGGCACATAAACTTTGTAGTAGGGTATTTAAGTCCCAGGAGCTTCAACATAGGTTGGTGTTTTATAACAGTATATTAATTACAGTATTTAAAAGAAAATTTGAACATCAGCAACAAATCAAGGAACTTGATCTGCTTTCAGTAGTTAATAGTAATAGATAGTAATAGCTATAAGTTGAGAGATTATTCTACATGCCTCTTTTCAAAAGGAATGCTTTTGTTAAAGTGTCTAAAATACTATTGGCTAAATTTAGGTTAGAGCTGCTGGTACAGTCTCTAAAGAGGTTAATCCCCTTGTAGGTTAAATTATATCACTTATGTTTACAACCTTTTATAAATGGTAGACCAAGTTTTTTGTCATTGTTTTTAATGAGAATATTCAGTGCAGCTAGATGGTAACTCTCACAGAGTGGTGGAGGGAGGGTGAATTGGTAAAATCCTTCAAGAAATTAGTTTTGGTGTTATGTAGCAAAGTATTAAAACTCTTCATACCTTTGACCTAGTAATTCCCTTGCACTCTCATTTACAATTAGTGCTTTGTGTATGTTAAAAATATATTAGGCAAGATTTTATTTTTGTGGAATTTATTTGAGCAGTTTGCAGTCCCTGAATCAGGCAGTGTCCACACCGCGTGTGGAAAGGAGCCCCTCCAGAGGAGGAGTGGGGAAGCCTATGCAGGGCAAACGGGAAGCCAGCGAGGGATGTTCTGGTTGGCTGGAGTGTTAGGTTTCCAGTTTACGTGGGAAGGTGGTCTTATAAAGTGGGGAGCAGATGTACATTGATTAGTTTGGTATGCTTGTCCGTTTTGATCAGCTCTCTCTACTGGACTGGAAATGGTTTTCACCAGATGATGCTTACCTACAACTCTGTAGAGTGTGCTCCATTGTTCATTTTCTCGGAAAGCCCCTGCAAGGCTTTTTTTTTTTTTTTCCTTTCCGGTCTTCTGAAAACTCCTTTTTCAGAAAGGGGTCCCACCTACCAACACCCAATGCAGATTACCATTTTATTTTACTTAGGATGTATTAAGGCATAGTGAAAAATTGGAATAACTTGAATGTGTTGGAAGATGAAACTAGCAAAGTAAGTATATTTGGTACATTATGAGGAGCTTTTATTATCATGGAAAGTAGTCATTAAAATTTAAAATTGAAATACAGTTAGAAAACGATATTCACAGGCTAACTTAAACCATGTAAAATGTAGAGAAACGGGGTGACAGCATCTGTGCGTATCAGGTTGGCAAAGGCATTACCCTTCTGGTACACCTTCAGAAAGGGAGGAAGTGGTGGGCCTCTCAAGCCCGGTTGGCCCTCAGTCTGCTTGTCTCGTTTGCTCACGGAAATGCCTGGGGGTCACATTGGATTTGTCCCTGTGGTGGCTGGAAGCTGTGTGTTCCCCAGAGAAACATGTTCTTTAGTTTAGTCCTTTCCTGAGGGTGTGAACCCACCGTGAGGAGGACCTAAGGTGTGGCCCAGCTCAGTCAGGATGGGTCTTAGACCTGGTACTGGAGTCCTTTATAAGAGAATGAAATTCAGACAGAGAGAGAGAGAGCCACGGCGGCAAGAATCTGAGGTCAACGAAGCCTGGAAGAGAAGGGAGAGACCAGCAGATGCTGCCATGTGCTTTGCCTTGTGGCACAGGAGCAAGGTTCACGGCAGCCGGTCTTTGGGAAGAAAGCTTTGCCTGATGGTGCTTTGATTTGGACATTTTCCAGGCCTCAGAACCATGAGTGCATAAATTCCCAGTGTTTAATCCAACCCATTTCCTAGTATTTGCTTTAAGCAGCCTGGGAAACAAAAACAGTCTCTTTCCATCTCCGTCACATCCAGGCTACAAGCTCTCCGACTTACCTCCCGCCACTACTTATGTCTGACTCCACAACCATTCTTGGTCCAAACCACATCTGCTCTCCCAGATTATGAATTCGTGTCTTAACTGGTCTTACTGCTTCTACACCTGCCCCCACGTCTGCCAGACCCCAACCCACCCGCCCCACAGCCAGCAGAAGGCCTTTCAGAACTGGGCATCAGACCCTGCCACGCCTGTGCTTAAGACTTTTCACCTGCCAGTGGCTTCTCCTTAATTTTACCATAAAATCCTTACTCTGCACCACCTTGGTTGGTGGTGACATTAACAAATTTGTTGGCTCACAGTTTTGAGACTAGGAGTCCAAAATCAAAGTGTCTGTAAGGCTGTGCTTCTCCCTGAAGACGGAGATTCTGGGGCTGGCTGCTGGCATCTTCCCACATGGCAGTGCAAATGGCGATGATGTCTCTCTCTTCCAGGTTCTGTTGGCTTCCAGCTTCTGGCTGCTCCCCATGGCTTCCCTTTCTGTGTCCAGTTTCCTTTTCTTATGAGGACGCCAGCCGTATGGGATGGAGGCCCCCCCATTCAGTTGGGGCACACCTTAGCTAATAATGTCTACAAAGGCCCTGTTTACAGTGGGTTCCCAGCCACAGGGCCAGGGGTTGGGACCTGCACATGCCTTTTGGGGAGAACATCATTCAGCCCTTGATACAGTGGTTAGCCTCCTGTAATGGGATTCTGGAGATATTTTTCACTTCTGTGTCCTTACTTTCTCAATGGTCTGGCTTGTGAACATTCTGGTATCATGAGGGAAGAGGGCAAGGCTCAGAAATTGTAGTATGAAAATTTTTAAAAAGACAAAAATAAATAAACGAAAAACAGAAATTGTGGTGTGAGGGCATCTGAGGCAATCCTTGCCCGCGTGCTGAGTGGTGATGACCGATGCTTACTCTGAAGAATGGAGCCAGAGCAACAAGGTCAGGGCAGAAGCCAAGACGGTACGGAGGGTGACTCTGGAGCCCTGTGGCACTAGCAACCCCTACACTGCTTGGAATTCTTTAAGTTACTCTATCTGGAATTCCATCAATTTGAAATGTATTTAAGTTGGTAAGCATCCTCTTTCAAATTGCAGATACTTCTAAAAGTGGCCATTGGGGGGCTGGCTGGATAGCCCAGTTGGTAGGGTGCCGGTTTACCACATGGGAGGCCCCGGGTTCGGTCCCCCGGCCTCCTCAAATGGGCGGACCGCCTCGAGAAGGCAAGCCAACACGGGCGGGGCACACCGCCACGGGCGGGACACGCTGCCGCGGGCAAAGGCAAGCCCCCATGGGTGGGCAAAAAAGCAAGCCCCCGCGGCAAAGGCAAGCCCCCGCGAGCAAGGGCGAGCCCCCACGAGCAGGCAGGCCGCTGCGCTGGTGAGCTGACTCGGCAGGTCACCCCAGCAGGGGGAGACAGGCAGACACAGAGGAACACAGAGAAAAAGGAACACAGCAAGAACAAGCAAAAAGGGGGGGATGTATAATAAATTAAAAAATAAATCTTTAAAGAAAAAAAAAAAGTGGGCATTGGCCATTCCCAGCATAGGAAAAATTGATTTATTCCAGAAAGCTTCCATTTTATTGTATCAAGTTGCAGTAAAGATCGTTTTGAAATATGAGCTTTTGTGGGAAGGGCACTGGGGGGATTCTTTGGGGTCCAGAGGAAAGCACAGGCAGGGAGAAGCAGCCTGAAACTTGTAGCATGAGGAGTCCAGTCAACCCTCCTGTTGTGTTGCTGAATCTGGGGGAAGGACGGGCGGCAAGAGGAGGCAGAGTCAATCCATTGGTGGGAAGCCTCTCGGGTGACAGGCAGCCTGGCCACAGCAACCCCCCAGTCCCATTCTGGAGGCTGGGTCGTTGCAGTGCAGGTGCTTCCTGGGCACTGCCTCTCCACAGAGCCCTTCGGGGGTAGAAGGATGAGTCTGGCACCTTCCGCTCCTGTGGTAACGCCGTGGCAGAAACAGCACATGCACTTCTGTTTGGGAGAATCAAGTAGACTTTGTGGAGGCCAAGGGCATTTGACCCGGCTCTGGAGCCATTTGGAGGAATTGAGTGATGACTGAGGAGATATTCCAGACGGAAAGAAGAGCAGGGGTGAAGAAAATGAGAGAAAAAAGAAAAGGACAGGAAATCACGAGGCATGTTAAAGGAGTAGCAAATGCTTCCATTCTGTAAAAACATGAGATTATCTGGGGGAAGTGGTGGTAAATAATTCTTGGAAAGTAGATGAAAACACACTGCGGTGGCCTTAATTGCAGGCAGGTGGGAGACCTCAGGTGCTTAAGCAAGGGAATGATGAGCGACAGAGCTGGTTTTAGGAAATGCAATCTGACTGTGTATAGGAATTGAAGGGGAAAGACTGGCAGGGATGAGACGGTTTGAAGGCCGAAGCTGGAGGCCAAGTATTGATGCTGGTTTGAGCCTAGGCTGTTTGGTTAATATGGCAAGTAGGCTGCTAAGATGTATTATATTTAACAGAAGGAAACCCTACAGTGATTGAGTGCCACTGTTTCCTAGTGATTTGCAACAATGCCATAAATCTCTCATAGTCTGGTCATGCATGTAAATTAGGTTAGAAGGTAAACAAGTACAGGAAACATTTTACTTCCCCCTCAGTGTGCTGTGATGGGCACCACTGGCTGCTGCTCACTGAGGACAGTGTGAGGCCTAGGGGCAAGGGGGTGGGGGAAAAAGAGATGCACATAGCCTGGAATACACAGAAAAGGAAACATCAAATCATGTCTTACATATCTACAGAGCATGTTTTAGTTCTCTCCAATAACCTTGGTATTTTGGTCCCAAATTCTGAAGATAAGTACCTGAAAGATCCCATTGATCTGGTTCCAGGGAAATAGCAAATGTCCCTTTTGAAACTAGGTCAAGTTCCTTATTTCAATTTCTGATCTAACGCAGGCCCCCAGCTGCCGTGCTCTCCTGTTAATCCTCTGTCAGGGAAATCCCCTCTGAAATACATTCTAATTAACTTGCAGGAATAGACAACAAAAGGTGGAAACCTGAGGTAATATCTGGTATCAAGATTCCCAAGTGGGAGAAAACACTGAAATCTTTGAGGAGTCATAAAAAAATGTCTGGAGAGGGAGCATTTTGGCAGAAATTGTCTTTCCTTCAAAAGAAGTAGTTGACCCTTTCAAGAAGAATCCAGTCTTGGCGACCTAATTTTGCTGAAATGCTTCCTAAGAGTTTTTGTTTAAAGACTGAACATTTTTAACAACTGCATCATATTTATTCCTAAATTAGCACGAGTCCCACAGGAAGTGCCATAGGATAGCCAGTTATGCCTGGTGACGTGCCTGTAGTGAAAGCCAGAAGAAGACTGAGGAGGTTTGATTACAGGCATCGTGAAAAAGTGTTGGTTTATAAAATAAAAATATCTTGGTCATTTGGTAAAAAGTACAGCTTGGGCCATTGCTTTGAAGTTTAGACATGAAGGAAAATGACTTCTGAAATTTACGGTGTGCTTGAAAAAGAGTCCAGCATAGTGTAAATGTGGATTTTGAGTAACAGAATAGTATGTTGTACCTAAGTCCCTAAAGAAAACAATCATGTGTGGAGCACACTAACTGAATTGAATGAGTTTCCCTAAGCAGTACAAGTAGCTTTTGTCACTGTCCAAGGTACTATAACATTGGGACTGAAAAAGAAACATCTTCCTTTTCCAGCCTCTTAAAAGATTGTGGCCTCTGGTACTCTTTTACTAAAAGGAATAGCGAAAGAAAAAAGAAAACCAAGTGGTACAGCCTTTGGGAAGGAGAGTAAAACAGAGTGCTGGGTATATTGCATATGTTGAAAACAAATAAGTACTCCCCCAAAGTGGTATTTACTAATTTTTGAACAGAAAAGAAATGGAAAATCAAGAAAAAAATTAAGAAGGGGTTCTGGAAAGTGTAAAATATGTGAATGATTCTGAGAATAGCATTGGGATTGGTGCAGTTCAGATGTCTTTGGGTAAAACCCATTAACATCACAGTCAGTGGACAGAAGATAGTGAGCCAAATGAGCTGGGTCTTTTAGTTATCTGTACATTCTGGGTTTTGTTTTGTTTGGTTTGGTTTTTTAGCTTTCAAAAATTTCAGCAAAGTAAAAAAGGATACACTCCTTTATAAAATGAATCTCTGTTTTTACTTTCCCATAATTATAAATAAAACACAAATTTAATAAAATCTGTTTCTCCACATTTGCTTCATAAAGTAGCACTAACCAAGCTCCTATCATTTCATGTTAGATAAACATTCAATTCAACCAAACACCAAGGATTTAAAATGTACCATTTTGATATTTTTGCTAATCAAATCTGGCTTATGTGATTCTCCTTGTAAAATACTTTAAAAATTCGTATAGATAAGGTAAGGAGAATACAGGACAAGAGCAGTATCTCTTTCAGGCGAAGGGTGTATTCTTCCCATGTGCTTTCAGTTACCTGGTGGCACATTAGCTCTTAATCTCTTCACTTATATATTTACCATTAGACAAGCCCACACCCCTCCCATCTCTGGGTGTTTTCTAAGGGGCATAAAACAACACAAGGTCACACAATTTTCAGTGGAATAAGGCTTTGTTAGAAACAAGAGCAAACTATCAGATATCCCACAGAAGTCTTGCTATTTAAAAAAAAATCTTATATTTCTTTTTGTCTATTGGCCAAAATTCAAGAATGGAAAATTTGAAAGAAAAAAATAACAAGGAAGAGCAGGTTGACAAACGAGCAGATTTGATAAGATGGAATTCTAAAGGACCGGAGCTTCTCCCCATTTGCCCCTCACAGGACGAGGCATGGTGCAGGGTTGAGGATAAAGGTGTGCCTTCAGGTTGGGGAGGAGCTGAGGAGTCATCTCGGCCTGAAGCTGAGGAAAGCAGGTGAGCTGTGGACGGGGAATAAGTGAGCAGACAACAGGGAAGAAGAGGGTGCCAGAGAGGCTGCCACATACTGCTCTGTGTCGCTTTGTAGTTCATAGGGATTATTATGTAATGTGAACTTAATAAATAAACTTTTATTCCCCCTTAATTTCTCAGGACATATGTCTGTATTGCTTTTTTTAAACTGGAGAAGTTGTAGGTTTACAGAAAAATCATGCGGAAAATACAGAGCTCCCGTAAGCCCCCTGTTGTTAGCATCTTGCACTCAGTGTGGTACCTTTGTTACAAGCGATGAAGTGATGAGAGGATATTATTGTAACTGTACTCTGGACTGCATGGTTTACATTAGGTTTACATTAGGGATCACTTCGTTGTATATTTATCACTTTTAAAAATGTACTGCATTTGAAGTGATTTCGTTCTCATGCATTGATAGTTTAGGCGCATATTGAAGTGAAAGTCAAAAATGGAGTGAGCAGCCGAGGCCGTAGCCTGAGGACTCAGGAGCGATGTGTCGTTGGGGTTGGGCCGTGCCTCTTTCTGGGCCGGTCGCTGGGCGAGGCACAGCTGAGCATGCTGCGGGACTGCTGGCCCCCCTGCCCTGAGCCGCTCGTCAGCTCTGAGCCCCTTTATTCCCTCCTCTCTTGCTCGCTGTCAGCTGCTTTCCCGGCTGAGAGCACCACCACTTAGACGGACACTGTTGTTCCCCCGGGAAGAGTGGGGCACTGTCCCCAACAATGCCCTGCCCTGTGTTTCCCTGCCTGCCTTGGCCTTGTGGTGCCAGCCGTTTCCCACCGGCCGGGGCACAGGCTGGCACTCGGGGCCCTCCCCAGCTGTGGGAGCCGCGGGGCTCCTGCCTCCCTGCCTCAGTCTCCTCACCTGTAAATCCGGCACCGTAGCAAGGTCCTTGTGAAATTAGACCACCCTCACGTAAGCACCCTGAGAACAGTGTCGGACATGCTCCAAGAAAAACTTCAGCTACAGTTTTTATTCCGTGTCTCAAAACACGTCACCCCCACCAGCCTTTCTCCTTCCTGTCCCTAAGCCCAGGTACGCACTTAGCTGAGGGCAGCACGGTAGGGCGGGGGCGACTGAGATGGCGGGCCTGGCATTGCAAGCCCATGGGAGGCTTCCAGTAGGGGTCAGTGGAAAGCAGATACAGAAGGCGGGTGGGGTTAGCCACGTGAAGAGGGGAGGGCTCCCTTAGGAGCGGTGCGGACTGCTGTGTGCTGGGAGGAGAGCTGAGCTCAGGGAAGTGCCAGCGTCTGGTCCACAAGGCTGCGTGGAGAGGGGAGCAGAGCAGCCCTGCTGTCAGGAAGAGCAGGGCCTTTCACGGGAAGGGGCTTCTTCTGCTTCTTCAAACAGTCAGGCAGTATTTGAGTTCTAATTGCATCCTAGCCGTGGAAGCAAACTTGAGCATGCAGATGCATGTCCCTGACCCCTGGGCCCAGCTAAGCAAACCCTGACCTGCCTTTCTGCCGGGTCATCCCATGTCCCTCTCGGAGCATTAGGGTCTACTGGAACAAACAATGGAAGGGAGCAGCACTTGACAGCACTCGTGACCTTTGTGTATTTCCCCCAGCAAGGAGAGCTGAGAGCTGTCTGCATCCCCACTATGTTAGCTCTGCTTTGGGGGAAGCAAGGAAAGAGATCAAAACTGACTTGGAGCTACTAGAGTAGTGATTTACATTTTTTTTTTTTTTTAAAGAAGCTTTAGATTACATAAAGGTTACATAAAAAATATAAGGGGGCCCGGCTAGATAGCTCAGTGGATAAAGAGCTCGCCGGTGTACCACATGGGAGGCCCCGGGCCCGGGTTCGGTTCCCGGGGACCTCTCCGAGCGGGCAGACGGCCTTGAGAAAGGCAAGCCGCCGTGGGCGGGCCGGAGCCGCCGTGGGCAAGGCAAAAAGCCACCACGGGCAGGGCTGAGCCCCCACGGG
>PVKH010019977.1:0-14711 GCA_004027955.1 Chaetophractus vellerosus | reverse complement strand
ATTCTAAACCTTGGGTTTATCAATTAACCTCCCTGGAACTTCAGTTTACCCACCTGTAAAATGGGCAGATAATCTTATTGAATCCTATCCTGTCTCTCATAGGAGAAAGTGCTGGGTGAACGGGAAAGTGCTGGGAGGTGCTGATGATGGTTTAGTCTCTGGCTGCCTCTGACTGACCAGAGAAGTGTGGGAAATGCCTGTTGTCTACACAAGAACAGGTGAAGCAGTGCCCCCGTTACGCATGGAACAGACTTCTCCCATCCTTAACCCTGAGAACTTAGCCCAGGATGGGGCCCCCATCTGATTGACATGGGCACAGGGGCCCATTTCAGGACCTCCCATCACCCACTTTCGGGGACCCTAAACTCCGAATGGCCTCTCTCAGGCTGCCCAGCCTCTAAAACGGACAGCCTGACCAATTGGCACCTCACACAGCATGGTGCAGCTGTCTTTATATTCTCTGTTGATACTACATCAAATCATAATACAGATGAAAACCTTACCCTCTGAGCCAAACAGATTAATAGTCAAACTGGAGACTTATGCTCTTTGGATTCCTCAGTGACTATCCTGAGACCATGCATTCATTAAGCATTTATATATACTCAGTAGATACTTCTTGAATTGGTGAGGTGAAAGTTACCCCAATGATTGTGGGAACATGGTGGAATAGAAAAATCCTGGAACCATCCCCTCCATCAAAACAATCATTCCACAGGTAGGAAATGTCCAAATCGACTCTTTTGAAACTCTGAAGCCCAGTATAACACTGTACAGTATCCAGGGAAAAGTAGGAGGAAGAGATGGGTAAAGTGTGCTAAATACCAGTTCATTGCTCTCTCTGAGCAGCCATTACCAGCACCCATCTCCCACTCTTGCCATAGGCCACAGTGGGGTCCAGCCCCTGGCAAGGCTTGCTGGGGACAGAAAGGGACATAAACGTACATTTCCCCAGGATCTGGGGTGCACAAGGGCTGATTTTATTAGCTACTTCAGATAACTGGAAGCAGGGCTCTGAGATGGCCATTGTTCCAACTGCCCCAGACTAAGTCAGTGGAGGACGCTTCAAGACATTATGCTTCCTCAGAGCTGTGAAGGGCAATTGAAGGGCTGCATTTGCTGGGCAGGTCAAGAAAGCACAGCTTTGGAGTGCTGTGGAAGGAGCTCCTGGTGACTTTCCTCGTCCTCCCCTCATCCCCTCTCCAGGGCAGTTTGCAGATAGCCTGAGCTCCTGTTAGGCCTCAAGGCAGGGCCTTTATGGGTAACCAGAGATGGCACGAAGAAAACCTCAACACGAGAGTTAGGCAAACTCACGTTTATTACATCTGCAGAGGTAAGGAGTCAAGGTTAGTCTAAAGTGACCCAACTCCCCATGCTGAGGTTTTGCTCTTGCTTAAAAACCTAATGCTATTTAGCATTTGCTTTGACTATGCATTAACTTTTATGCATATGGATGGTCATACATAGCTAGTTATATAACTGTATAATTAGTATGTTCAGGAAGTCATGCCTGCACATACATTGCACGATCATAAAAAGGGTGGATAACTCCACCCCTGGGTGAGAAATTTACTATGTTAATTAAGCAAGTTCAAGTGAGGACAGCAAGGGGCTTCATCTATGCAGGTCCAGCCAACTGGTTGAAGCTGGTTTTCATACTTCATTGCTTCAACAGGATATTCTTGACCACCAAAAGCCGAATTTGACAGAAAGAGAGGGTTGCCTTCTAATTGACATACAATTCTTTCTTTTGTAGCTTAGCAACAGGGAGAGAAACAAGTTACTTTCTATTGGGTCATCCTACATACATTACTCCCTTGTGGATTGCTGGCCTTGTCCAGGCTGGGAAAACATGATTTGGGAAACTTCTCTCCAGTACGTCCCCACTCCCAGGATTTGCCCTCCAGGCAAAAGCAGCTTGGGACAACAAAAGCAGTGTAAGAAACAATTGAGGTTATGGCCTGGGGCAATTACTTGCTTTAAATCCAGCAGTAGAGTACAAAGGAGAAGGAGAAGGACTGTCTCCTGGGAACTAGAGGGAGCATCCAAACTCCTGTAAGCAAGGGAACACCTAAGCAACTAGCAAGTATAAGCTCGGGACAACAGGCAGACAATGAGCAAAAACAATGAGCAAAAACAACAAGCAGACAACAAGCAGGAAAAAAACACAATGAGCAGCCAATGAGCAAACAAGCAAAACAATGAACAAACAACTAGCAAACAATGAACAAACAGACAACAGAGCCAACCCAGGGGAGCTGATGTGGCTCAGTGGTTGAGCACCGGCCTCCCACATGTGAGGTCCCAAGTTCTCGTACCTCAAAAAAAAAGAAAAAAGTAACTGCACAAGCCAAATCTCTCTCTCCCTGCCTGGAGCAGCCCATACCTACTCCTGGGGATCCATAATTGTTATTTTCTCCTATTTCTATTCTACTCTCCCATTTTCCCCAATAAACTACTGGCCTAACTAAACCAGCATGTTCTTAAATTATTTTATGTAACATAGCTAAGACCTTAGAGGAATCCAGTTTCATTTGGTGAGCCAGCCAGGAGTTCTAGAGGCAGGTAACCTTCCCAATCCTGGCAGGGATTGGTGAGTCTAAACTATGAATCACAGCCTGTTTAGTGCCCTCTTTTGGTTATCCACTTTAAACAGGTTCCCCTATGAGCCCCACAGGACATAATCCTGGGCCAAGGGTGGGGGCTGGGGAGCAGGACCCCTCCATGTCTGCACCATGTGCCCAGGCTTGTTGGACCTGATCCTGGCTAGGAGGGTGGGGGTGCAGGGTTGGGCCACAAAGCAGTGCCCTGCTGAGACAGGGGTCCTGGGCCGAGCTCTGGGTGCAGCGGAGCTGCCTTTTCCAGCCTAGATGGGGCATCTCCACTCCAAAGCCCTGGCTTTTTTAGCAGCCACCAGCCCAGTAGTAGTACCAGTGCTGGCTGCCACCACCTTCTCCTGCTATTATCCTCCTGGCAGCAGCAGCAATGGCAGAGAGCTTCAGGGGTTTGTGCCCCTCCTGGGAAGCCCTGCCTCTTGCATGTACCTCCCTGTGCATCTGCATCTTGCCGGTCCAAGTTCCTACCGACCCCACCTGGCTCCCAGGTCTGGGACAGGATGGGAGAGCAGGAGAGCAGCGGTGGACAGGGCCGTGATGGTTGCCTGCATTCTCTTTCCCAGGGGGGTTATGGACCAGGAGGCTGCATCTGCAATTCAGCTCAACTCCACATTTAATCTTCCTATTCCTCATTTCAGATTTGCAAAATGCTTTGGAATGTTTTAGAAATTAAAAATGCATTTGTTAGGCAGTTTCAGTCCCACCCCTGGCGCAGGGAGGTTATGTTCCTCCCCAGCCCCCAGGAAGCTCTGACATTGCCTCAGGGTCCCTGAGGCTGTTGGTTGGAACAATTAATCTCTAATCTCTTAATGGGTCTTTAATGTTTGGTTTAACTGCAAAACTCCCAAGTAGGGCCAGCCCCTTTTCCTAGGAAAAAGCATGTATTCTGGGGGTTTCAGATGGAGGATAACTTCTCCCAATGTCTCCCACAAACATGGTTTGAGGGCTTTGTTCTGAATTCCAGATTCAGGTATCTCCCAAGACCTAGTTCTACCATGGAGATACCAATTGGCATGGCTCTGAATTCTCAGGATGCTGAGACCACAGCAGCAGCTTCAAATGTCTTCCAAAACCTATGTGGCCCCCAAGCAGTTGGCATCTATTTGGGGGGCTTTGGTTTGGAGGGAAAAACTTTAGTCAGACTCAGACTCTGGGATGCTGGATCAGCTGACAAACTCCTCTTCATTCTCCCTAGAATAATGGGCATGGTCTCTAGCATTCCAACAGACTCCCAATATGGGTATCTTCTCTGGAATCCGGACAACCTGCCTACTGATGGTCTATGTGGCTTCAGTATGGCCGAGAGCAGCCTCTGCATGGAACCCTGACTTCCAGTTAAACCTGACTAAGAGAAAAAGAGACAACAGGCAGATTTGAGGGTCAGAGACCACGTGGTCCCTGGGCCCTCAAACTTCCATTAATTCCCTTTTAGAAACAGCCTTCTCAGTTTTCAACAATTGAGACCATGCCACAAGATGGAGAGGTTAAGGAGCAGCAGGCAAAGGGCCGAGAAACAGGCTCACTTTTTAACATAGAAGTCAATTACCCAGTCCTAGCCTGTGCTCCAGACCTTTATAAATGCAGTTGTGCCTAATAAGGAGAGTGAATGGGGATCAAGATCTAGGCCATTTACTAAACCTCTCTCCTGTAAAATAAAGAACCTCCTCAGTGCCATCAATTAAGATTTTTAAAGTTCCTAGAAAATGCTAAGGGTATAAAATTCTCTCTTCGGTCCTATTCTGTGTTTACTTTGTGTTTAACTTTTAAATCTGTGTTTAACTTTGTCAGTCTCTTGTGCCTAGGAAATCAGATTTGGGGGTTGCCTATTATAAACTGGATAACAGTAAAAGGTAACCAAAAAATGAGTCTTTAAATGTCAATATTGCCTTGCAATTGGGTTTGATGTATAAGAGAAATCACATGAAATTAGTTCAACTGCTGGAAAAGCAGAACAACTTAGCAAAGTTGTTACTAATAAAATTGTTTTAGTTGCTAAGTTAATAAAAGTGCCCAATTTGCTTTAAAGTAAAAAGTTAGTAGAAGCTGTAACTAAAAGCTAAGATCATTATATAGATGCCTTTATATTATAAAACAGCAGAAGGATAATATCTGAAATTGCTATTACTGGGTGGATTTAGCCATAGTAATGGTGATTATAAACTGAGCTTACCTATGCCTAGAACTTACTACAGTAAAGGAATTCTAAACTGAGGTTGCCTTTGCTTGTGGTTATTTCAGGGCTGGCCTCACCTTTGATCATAACTACTCTATTCTCCAGTTTTTAGCCTGGAAACTTCTGCCCCCTGTGGCTCAGGGGAAAGCAAACTTGAGACATCCCTGTCTCCTGTCCTTCCCCTGGTGCCAATAACTCTGCTTTCTCTCATGACTCCAAATGTAGACTGAAGTGCTGCCTGGTGGATCTCGACCCATGGGATTGAAGGTCCACTCTTCCAGTCTAGGGGCCACCAGAGTCCTGTTATCTCCGAGGACTGGGGAATGAGGGAGGCCTCCCACCTCGAGTGTTGAGGTTCCTGAAAGCAGCAATTCAGGAGAGAACCCACTTTCCCTGGGGCTCCAATAGCCTCAGTGAGTATATACTGGAATTAGTGTTTTTCATCCAAGGTCTACCAAAATCAAAACGGGAAATAAGCAAAGTTCTGAAATAAAGGAAAATTGCATATTAAGCATTGGGGGCATTTTGGTCATAAGCCAATAATTAAAGAACAAAGTTTTTGTGCAAAACTGCGTGCTCACAGTGCAGATTAATAAGAAATAGCCTTTAAAGAGATCTTTTAAATGTTATATTACAGTTAAACTTATTTTGTGAAAGAATGAAAATTATAAGTAACAGTGAGTTGTGTGTTTCTGTGTCTAACTCTCTATTTGCATCTGCCTATTTGTTCAGTGTATATCTTCATACATCAGGATGGTAATATCAAATTAACAAATGAAAATTCTTGGAAGAGCTCTATTCAAATTTTAAAATTAAATATGTGCTCATATATGTGAATAAGTATTCCTGAAGTCCAAATTAAGTTAAGCAGAATAGAAAGGTCATATAGAAACTGGATATAAAAACTACTGGGAAAGGGAAAAAGGCTTTCCTAAGCTCTTTAACCTACCCATCCCCCAGGGCCTTCTCTTTGCAAGATCTACGGGCAGAAGGGCAAGGTGTGACAAATTAAAACTCTATCTTCTAGGATGGGGAATTAAGAATCATAGTTTGTTTTCTAATTCTCCAATTTAAACCTTTTAACAGCCTTAATATAAGGGTGGTTAATAATCCTATTACCAAATTTCAATAAGTAAAGGAAAATCCTTGAAATCTATGGAAAGATCTTTTCTAAATTATAATTAAAACAAGTTAAACAATTATATATTCCAGAACTTAGAAGTCAATATGTGTTTAAGATTACTCAGTTTTAGAATTTATGTAAGAAAGATGTTTACTTGTAAAGGAAGGAAAAAAGAACATTCCTTGCATAAACTATAATAGTTTCAATTTTGTTTAGCTTGGGTGTTATCTCCCTAGGTTTATAGAATACTAATAAAATAAATCAACATTATATGTATTAAATCTTTGAAATGATGATTGTTGTAAGCTCATGTCTAATTAAATTAAGTTAAAGAAAGAAATATAGATCTGCCCTCTCTTAAATGGATAGTCAATTTCATTGGTTACTGTATTAGTCAGCCAAAGGGGTGCTGATGCAAAATACCAGAAATCGGGTTGGTTTTTATAAAGGGTATTTATTTGGGGTAGAAGTCCACAGTTGCCAGGCCATAAAGTGTAAGCTTCTTCCCTCACCAAAGTCCATTGCCACGTGTTAGAGCAAGACAGCTGCCGACATTTGCCAGGGTTCAGGCTTCTTGGTTTTCTCTCCTCCCAGGGCTCCATTTCTCCCTGGGCTCAGCCCCTCTGTTTCCTCCACAAGGTTGGCTGTAGACTATGAGGATCTCTAGGCTTTGCTTCTCTCCACAAGGCCAGCTGTGAACTCTCAGGCGAATGGCTCGTCTCTATCCTGGGGCCTTCTCTCCTTCCTCACCAGATCTCCAACATCAAAACTGCTCCAACACTGTCCATTGCTGTGTGTTTTATCTTCAATTCCCCCACCCACCAAGGGGTGGGGCTTGATGCCCTACTGATGTGGCCCAGTTAACTCCCTAATCATAACTTAATCATGCCCAGATTAGTAGACCAGTTAACAAGCATAATCCAATATCTATTTTTGGAACTCATAATTACATCAAACTGCCAAACTGCAACACTCCACCCTCTGAATTCCAAAAATACATTCCAATATTTAAAAAACCTTAAATCAGTAACAATGCAAGTTCAAAATCATATCATAATGAGTTTAAAGAAATACGGTTTGTCTTCAGGCAAAATCCCACCTGCTGTAGACCTCTGAAACTTACAAAACCATTTAACTGCTTCCAATACACAAATGGAAAGACAAAGGGTAAACATTTTCATTACCATAAGGAGAAATTGGGAGGTTAAACACAAGTCATGGGTCCTCTGCAGTTCAGTAAACCTGCAGGGCTTCCTCCATTCAATTTCAAAGTCTGAGAGTCATTCTTAAGATGATGGTTTCTTCTCCTTGGGGCCACATGGGGACCCACCCCTTTCCACAGGCTTGCCCAATGGCCATTTTCTTGGTTCCACCCTCATCAAGCATCTGGGTATCAACCAAGTTCCAGACCTCACCCTCCAAGAATGTTGGAGTTATTGCTACACCTTACCCAATCTTTGGGTTAGAGTCTTAGCACCCCTAGTACAGTGAAATGAAGTCAAAACAACATTCCCCCTAACTTTTGGCATACAGGCTCAACCCTCACAGAGCAATGAGTTGACCACCTGGCCTTTCCAAACCTTTGGCATACAGGTTCAACCCTCTCAGAGCAATGGGTTGACCACCTGGCTTTCTCTAATCCATGGGGGACAGGAGTGCCCCTCTCAGACCTATGGGGTGCTGACCTTAACCACCCTAATCTTTGAGGAATGTGGTCCACCCTCTCTTCACCCTGGGGTGGCAAAACTCTCCCAGAACATTGGATGGGAACATCCACCCTCTTCAACTGCTCGGGCAAACTCACCCTCTCTGTACACATGGGTGGGGCTCCTCTTTGGCCCAAGGCAATGTCTTAATTTCAGACCTCAGCCTCCATGATTTTCTCCTTAAATCTGTTTCTCCTTCAATGTCTCCTTTCCATGTCCTTTTTAGTCCAAGCAAAGAGTGGTTTCATACAGCACTCTCAAAAACCTTGTTGGTTTAGCATGTAAGAAGCAGGGGTCCAAGCCATCAGATAGTAAGACTTTCCACAAGTCTTTCTGAGATAACTGCATCTTCAGTCCTGATTTACAAGTTCCAGGTTTAGCTAAGTCTTCAAATGGGGCACTATTGTCAGGGAGCACAATTTCCAGAGGCTTGGAATTTCCAGGATCAGTTTCTATTTTCTTTGTGCCCAAGAGTTCAATCCTTAGCAAATTTCTTTCATCTAGCATTTTGCTATAAGCTGCAAGGAGAAGCCAGGCCACATTCTCTAAGTTTACTTTGGAAAGCTCTTCAGCTAAATTCTCAGGTTTGCCATTTTCAAATTCTGTCTTCCATATAATACCATGAGTTAATCTTGCTAGATTCTCTGCAACTTTAAATCATGGATCGCCTTTCCTCCAGTTTCCAATAATAGTTTCATCATTTACTTCTAAGGCATCATAGAAAGTTTTTTTAGTGTCCATGTTACTAACAACAGTCTCTTCAAAGTGATCTAGGCCTTTTCCATCAAGCATTTCACAATTCCTCCAAAAAATACTCCTTACCCATTTATAAAACCATTCCAACATTTTGGTAATTGCAAAAGCACTTCTCCACTCCTCGGTACCAAATTCTGTATTAGTCAGCCAAGGGGTGCTGATGCAAAATACCAGAAACTGGTTGGTCTTTATAAAGGGGATTTATTTGGGGGTAGAAGTCCACAGTCACCAGGCCATAAAGCGTAAGTTTCTTCCCTCACCAAATTCCATTGCCACGTGTTGGAGCAAGACAGCTGCCGACGTTTGCCAGGGTTCAGGCTAGTTGGGTTTCTCTCAGTGCCTGTTTCCTTCACAAGGTCAGCTGTAGACTATGAGGTTCTCTAGGCTTTGCTTCTCTCCACAAGGCCAGCTGTGAACTCTCAGGTGAATGGCTCATTTCTATCCTGCGGCCTTCTCTCCTTCCTCACCAGAACTCCAACATCAAAACTGCTCCAACACTGTCCTTTGCTATGTCTTTTATCTTAGATTTCCCCACCCCTAAGGGGTGGGGCTCGATGCCCTACTAATGTGGCCCAGTTAACGCCCTAATCATGACTTAATCATGCCCAGATTAGCAGACCAGTTTACAAGCATAATCCAATATCTATTTTTGGAATTCATAATTACATCAAACTGCCAAACTGCAGCAGTTGCTACTTATAATTTAATAAGCTTATTTTAAGGTAAAGTAACCAGTCTATGTGGTTATAGTTAATTATAGGGAGACTGTAAAAGCATCTTCTAAACTGAAACATTTAAATGGCTAATTCCAGGAAGACATTATTAATTATAAATCTAAATTGATATTAATAACAAAAAAGTAACTTCATAACAGGAAAACATGTCAGAGGCCACCTCAATCTCCATGTTAAATGGTGGTAAGGAAAAATACTCTTGATTCCATTGGGAATCTCCAGTTTTCATAAAATAAGTGAGAAAGTAGTTTTTCCTGCACTGCTAAAGTATAATACCTATTGTATCAGTTTGATATTATTTATGAATTCCAAAAAGAAATATAGATTATGTTTGTAAACTGGTCGGTTCCTCTGGTGTGATAACCCTTTGATTGTATTAGATTCAGTTGAGACATCTGATTAATTAATCAGACTGTATTGATTGTATTAGATGCAGGTGAGACATCTGATTAAATGTTCAGATTATGGCTCTGATCCAACCACATCATTAGAGTGCAACTCAGCATCGAGTCCCAGCCCCCTTGGGCTGATAAAACAGACTCTCACATGGATGTAGACACCCAGAAGCAGATACACAGGAAGAGAGAGTGCTCCATAGATACGGCCCATGAAGAGAGATGAGCTTGATAGTCTACAGCTAACCTTGTGGAGAGAACAGAGCAGTTGAGTCCAGAAAGAGACAAGCCCTGGAAAGAGAGTTGAGCCTTATGCCAGCCTACAGCTGAGATCAGAAGAAGCTGGGACTATGGAGTCTTAAGAGGAAGGAAGAAGGCTGAACCCTCACAGATGTCACACGCCATCTTGCATCAACATGTGGCAAAAGATTTTGGGTGAGAAATTACCTCTTATGGTACCTTGAGTTGGACTCTTTAGGGCCTGGTAACTATAAGCTTCTACTCAAATAAATACCCTTTATAAAAGCCAACAGAATTCTGGCACTTTGCATCAGCACCCCTTGGGCTGACTAATACACCTGTTAATTAACATCATCATGGTAAAGATGTAGAAGAGAAAAAGCAAAGTACTAAACACTTAAGTTCATTTGATATGTTATAAATTGCATTGGAAGTGTTTACAAAGTATATGAAAATTTTAAAAGATAGACTTCAGCACTGTCAAACCCTTGTGCATTCAAACCAAACCCCAATACCCTGCATTTTGCCTCTCCATTTGAGTTATTGGCTAAGTTGGTCACTGACCTCTAAAACAATAAATGTACCTACTACATCTCTGGTTATGCTCCTTAAGTGGTTGGAGAGTACCTTGCAGTTTCAGATTCCTGTAGCAGCCAGTGATGGCTCGACATGGCCAGATGTGCAATGGACATTGCCTCCAGACTGGCTCTGTTTCATAGTGCTGAAGGGCCCTATGCACCATGCTGGTGAACTATTGGAGCCTTACTTCCTAGCTTCTCTCTAGGATCAACTGTGCCACAGCATACTGCTGTGTGAAGGGCATACCAAGTGAGCAACAATTACCAGAGTACTCTGAGTGGAACTTAAACCAATACAATTGGCATTATGGCCTGTTCCCATGGAGAGATAACATGTATGGTATTGCAAATCTGGAGCTTAGATCTATTAACCACAGCTTGGTTTACTGTTCTAACATAAAGGATGACTTTTCCTGCATTCTACTCCACCCAGACTCCCTATTCCTCTTTGTCTTTGAATGGCAGGAGTCCAACTTTAAACTTCCAGTCCAGCTTATGTGGAACGTGTTGCCACAAGGTTTCTGGGACTGCCCCCATATTTTTTGGAATGCCTTAGCTCAGGACCTAGCTGACC
The DNA here is from genome assembly GCA_004027955.1 of Chaetophractus vellerosus. Taxonomy (NCBI): domain Eukaryota; kingdom Metazoa; phylum Chordata; class Mammalia; order Cingulata; family Chlamyphoridae; genus Chaetophractus; species Chaetophractus vellerosus. Next base: position 3,817 of record PVKH010019977.1, on the reverse strand, counting down.
TTTACTTGCCTCAGAGCTCCCTCCTACAATAAGTGGATGATCTGTTTCTTTGCAGTCCAATGAAGAAAGTTTCTGATGCCAACACCATTTTAGTCCTTAATTTCCTAGCCAATAGAGGATACAGAGTATTGGCATCCAAGGCCCAAATCTCTCAGCAGAAAGTCTCCTATTTAGGGTTTCTATTCACCCCCAGGGGGAAGGTCTTGTCTTTGACACCCCTGAGGTATAGCTAAGGGTGTGTCAGACCCTCAAGCCACCCTGCTACCGGCAGAGAGCCAAAGGTCAGATCCTGAGGGACCCCTTCTCCACTCCTGCCTTGAGACTCTTAACCAAAACTACTCAAGCTGGCCAGATTTAAAGGATGAGCTACATGCAGCTCAAACCCATATCTCCCTCCCAGCCCTTATCCCAGAACCTGTCCCACTTATACTCTGGGGAGAACTGGCAGACTCACATGCCATCCTGCCAGGGCTAAGCATTTTCCCACCAGAAGAAAACAGCAAATAAGGTGGCTAAGGACCCACTTCAGCTTAGCCCCTTCAGTATGGTCCATGGGCAACCTTTCCTCTCCCAAGACCTGAAAACCAGGTTCTGATCAAAACCTGGCAGGAGAACAGACCTCACTCTCAATTAGAGCCAAAACCTGATAGGACATACGAGTGCCAGCCATTGGATGACCTGAAATACCTCTTCAAGGGACAAAGTTAAGTAGTGTCTGTGTCAAAGCCAGCTGTTCCCTCTAACTCTAGCCCAAATGCCTATTGCTAGAGGGAGGGCAAGCCAGACACCCCTTAAGAAATCTTGTCTGTTTCCATTTCCTATATTTTCTCCCTATACAATAACTAAAAGGGCAATGCCTCTTCTCATCCCCCTCTAAGCTGTCTTAGACATAACCACTACCGTGGGAACTGGGGTTAGCCATTCATACCAAACCCCGCTGGTCTACTACAATCTCTCCCTAGAGCTAACTAACAGCATAGAAGAAACTAGCCGTGCCTTAGAAGCTCTAAAACAGCAAACAGACTCTCTTGCCACTGTGGTGAAGCAAAATCTCAGGGCATTTAACATGCTAAGAGCAGCACAGGGAGGAGCATGTCTGTTCCTTAAGGAAGAATGCTGTCTCTGTGTAAATCGCTCTGAAATAGTTCTAACCCGCATTTGAAACCTGCAAAGTAACACCCATCAACTTCGGGAAGATGCAGCCTTTGGAGGCATCTGGCTTTTCCAACTTGTGGCCCAGTATCCTTTTAGTGGGACTATATATCTTCAAAACTCTAATTAAGTTTATTTCTTCCACAATCAATGCCTTATTAGCCATGCGGCGATTTCATCCAGCTCCACCCACGGTGTCAGACTCCTCTTCCCCCAATCGTGATAGAGTTAGCAAGAGGGTTTTACACCTTGTCAGGTAGGGCCACTGCCCCTAACCAGTAGGAAGTAATTACAGAAGACTGACCTCTTCCTTCAGCTCCCCCTTAAGAATAAGGCCGTAAGCCCTCTGAGGGGGTAGTTGAGGCAGGCTAGTTTAGGGAATGGGAAGACTAGTCTAAAACCTGGCAGGAAAACATGGCCGTGAAACATGTGGCCATGGAATCTTGCCAGGAAACCCCTTGAAGGAAAGACCACAACCAAGAAGGCTGCTGGTAGGACCCCAAGAGAATCCAGCCATGAAACTCCATTCAGAATGAGATTTCATCTGGAATCAAGGAAAAGTCCCAGATACTCTCAAGGGGCCTTATGATTGGGCCCCCCTGGGGAACTGACAGGTGGGGTAATCTATCAAAATAGCAAACAGCTAGGACCCCTCCCCCCAAACATTAGATAGGGGAGGAGTAATTAATGGTTTAAAAAGTAACCACACAAGCCAAATCTCTCTCTCTGCCTGGAGCAGCCCTCACCTACACCTGGGGATCCGTAATCTGTTATTTTCTCCCTTTTTTATTCTCTTCTCCCATTTTCCTCAATAGACTACTGGCCTAACTAAAACAGTATGTTCTTATATTCTTTTATGCAACATAGCCAAGAACCTAGAGGAATCTGGCTTCAAAAGGATGGGAAATATATATCTCCCATGCAAGTAGTAGCCAAAAGAGAGCTAGGGTAACTATACTAATATCAGATAAAATCAACTTAAGTCAAAAACAGTTACAAGGGACAAATAAAGGGATCAATTCAACAAGAAGACATAATTTTAAATATATATATACACCTAATAGCAGAGCCCCAAAATATATGAAGCAAATACTGACAGATTTGAGAGGAGAAAATGAGTTGTACATTAATAGTAGGAGACTTCAATACACGACTTTCAATAATGGATAGAACATCAAGACAGAAGATTAGTAAAGAAATAGAAGACCTGAATTCTCTGAACCAACTAGACCTAACAGAAATATGTAAAACACTTCACCCAAAAACAACACACAACTGCCAAAAGATGGAAGCAACCCAAGTGTCCATGAGCCGATGAATGGATAGACAAAATGTGGAACATAAACACAATGGAATACTATTCAGTCATGAGAAGGAAAAAAGTTCTGATACATGCAACAACATGAATGAACTTTGAAGACATCAGGTTGAGTGACATGTTAGTTACAAAAGTACAAGTATTGTATAATCTCAGTGATACAAATAATTAGATTAGCAAACTCATAGAGTCATAAATTAGAATATAGGTTACTAGGGGATGGGGTGGGGATAGGGAATAGGAAGCTAAGGCTTAAAATGTACAGAGGTTCTATTTGGGATAATGGAAATCTCTTGGTAATGGATGGTGGTGATGGCAGCCCAACATGAGACTGTAATTAACAGCACTAAAACATATATCAGATTGTGGTTTAAAAGGGGAAATGTTAGGTTGTATATATGGTACTAGGATCAAAAAAAAGTTTTAATCATATAAAACAATCTGTGAAAAATTATAAAAGAAATCATAGAAAATTTTAAGAGTCAGATGGTGAGAATCTATTGATGATGCTTGCTTTTAGAGATTGTCAGATAGTGGAGTAGGAAAAAATTTAATTTTAACTCTAAATCTGTTGTAATACTTGTCCATTAGCTTACCATGAACATGCATTACTTTTAAGAAAATGCATAAATATATTTTAATTTCCCAATTAAAAAAAAAAAAGGAAGTCCCCATCTTCCCTGCTGCTCTGCCTCGCCCTGACCCATGCAGGGACACATGGGGTGAGGCTCCGAGCCCTGGCCATAGGGAGGTCAGTGTCTCCTAGAGAATGAGGTGTCTTCTGGGGTACTGGGGGCCCATCTTCCTGAGGCCAGAGTTGTCTTGGCTCTCCTGGTCAGCTTTAGGTCATAAGCTTGCTAATGTGGTGTTAAGATAGGAGGAGGGAGGCGGCTCACACAACTCATAGGGGCACACCCGCCCTCCCATCTTGAGTGTGTGCTTTCACTTTACATTAAATTCTCCTGCTACTATATGACTAGCCCTTGAATTCCTGCTCACTGTGTCAAGAACCCTCCTACCCCAGGTTGAGGTCTTTCTCCAAGACCTCCCAGGGCCTCTCCGACATCAGATTTTGGTGACCGACGAAAGGACAAGAAAAGTAAGTATTGGCCTGTCGGCCTTATCTACTTGGCCCCTGCTCTCCAACCCACTCCTTGGAGCTCTGAGCCACCCGCCTGACCATGGCTCCCCTCCTCGGTGGGTGGTGGAGGACTTGTTCCTCACATCATGCAAATTCAAGGGCCACTTGGGTGACGGCTCCATAGGGGTCTGACTGAGAAATTACCCAAGTCAAGGAGTTCACCAGCTGCATATCCTGTCCCACTGCCATTCAAAAACGGTTCTTTG
>PVKH010019976.1:0-14706 GCA_004027955.1 Chaetophractus vellerosus | reverse complement strand
AAAAAAGAATATCATAAGCAAATTATTTTCCTTTTTATGTATATACAAGACTAATAATACATGGTAAAAATCTGTATCAAAGTAAATATAAAAGAGTTCTTTTTCAATAAGTCTAAATGATAAGTGATAAGAAAGCATTGGGACATAACTTAGTTGGCATTTGTTTTCCCTTAGTAGTCCATAAAATAATGGTGCCTCTGTTAATGAAAGGTTGTGTTTAACCAGTCTGATGCTCAAGTCCTCATTCAGAATAAGGTAATAATAGTAAGTATTTTATTGGATTGTTGTGCAATGAAAAAGGTATTACATTAAAAGTGCTTTCCCCAGTTCATGACCTACAAAAGGACCTCAATAAATGTTATTTCTTAGAAATGTTACTCTAAGCAATGAAAATGATTGGTACTCCATTTCAATTCTCTTGGATCCCTTTTACCTCCTCTGGCTTTGTACTACTGTAGCTTTCAAATATCAATGTGGTAACTTCCTTCAGAAGACTTCCCTCAGGCTACTGGAACTGCTTTGCCTACGGGTGCAGAGACCAGAAGTACCCAGTAAATGATATTTCCCAGGTGATCCTTAGTCAATGACATATGGAGCAGGAATATGGAAGCCTAGCTTTCTTCCCTCAAAGGGGAACAATCTCTTTGCATCACTGGAGGGTCAGGGTTAGGCTATAAGCTTCTGCAAGCCTTTTCTGAAGTCTCAGTTGCTTGATTTTTTCCCTTTGCTGTCTTGCTCCCCTCACTCCCATACCAGTTTCTCCTGGGAGCACATTCTCAACTAATCACCACATATATCTTTGTCTCAGGGTCTGCCTCTGGGGAACCTGACTTAACACAAAGTCTAAGCTTGTGATTTATTTTAGCTGATTGATAACAAAAGGAAGTAAATTAAACTAATGGTAACATGTCTCAAGAACAAACAAATTTGAGATATATTTTGCAGAAAGTGAATTTTCCTGATGGGATGTGAATTTTTTAAAATAAATCTGAATGGAAACTTTTATGCATATTGTAATTGAGAGATGAGAATCCTGAATTGCATTTCACAGTTCAAGCCTTGCTCTTCACATTTCCCCCTAAAAAAATCTCTAGTCAAATTAATGTGGAAAAATATGATTCTCATCATATTTTACTATTGAAGCAATTTTTGCGTCTCTTTTTTTTAACTTTTGCATGAAAAATATAGAATTAAAACATATGTTCTCATCTCCTGGGAAAGCTGGAAGATAAGTTTCCTCCAAGAAACTTATGGGTGATTCAAGACCTAGTTTCAATAGGCCAGAAAGAACTAGAGAATAGGCTTTGAGGTAAATTCCAGGAGAGAGGGAAGAAAGTTCTGCACACTATGAGGGCAAAGGAAAGGACAGGGCTTAGAATACATTTTATTTTGCAGCAACTAGTAGCTTATCTATTGTTATCCCGGGAGAAATGATACCACAGTTTCCTGCATTATTGACTTATATTGTGACCCTGACTAATGTCCCCAGGACATTCGTAAGCCCAGAAAGGGAAGGCAGGATACTTAGTTGTTTGTCAAATCATATGGAAAATGAAGCAGGATCTATATTAAGAAAAATTATTTTTCAATAGTACATCCAGTATATTTAGCTACAGTTGCAAGATTCAAAATTTAACTACAGTTTCCCTCCTTTTCCTTTCCTTTCCCTTCTTGTATATTGTTTTGGTCAGCCACAGATGTGCCTTTTGAAATACACCAAAGATTGGTCGGTCTTTATAAAGGGTATTTATTTGGGGTAGAAGCTTACAGTTACCAGGCCACAAAGCATAAATTTCTTCCCATACCAAAGTCCACATGTTGGAGCAAGATGGCTGCCGACGTCTCCAGGGTTCAGGCTTCTGGATTCCTTTGCTCCCGGGGCTGTGTTTCTCTCCGGGCTTAGCTTCTGTTTCCTTCACGAGTTCAGCTGTAGACCATGAGGCTTTCTATGCGTTAGGTCTCTCCACAAGGCAGCTGTAGACTATTGGGCGAACGGCTCACTCCAACATCAGAATTGCTTCTCAAATCTGCTTCTCCAAATCTCTTCTCTCAATCTGCTTTTCTCAATCTGCTTGCTCTGCTGCCTCTTGTCTAGCCTTTTATACTTGAGACCACGCCCACTGAGGGGTGGGGCTCAATGTCTCACTGACGTGGCAGTTAACGCCCTACTCATAACTTAATCATGCCCAGATGAACAGATTAGTTTACAAACATAATCTAATCTATATTTTTGGAATTCATAATTAAATCAAACTCAAACCATTACATATACATCAATCCAAGAGCCACCAAGTGGGGCAAAGCAAAATAAACTTCTATGGTAGAACAGGGGAGCTGTGGCTTAAAGCAAAGGACCAGAGACCAAAGGGATGAGAAGAACATCCCCACAGTGGGGCAGCATGGCATGAGAAGATGGAGCCTAAGAAAATGAGAAGGGAGACCAGGTTATATGAGGAGAAGGAGGTAGCAGAGATGGGAGATTATGACTTATAAAGAGTTTGCTGTCATTGCCTGGGAAGGAAATTACAAATACAAAGAGGGAAAAAACTAAATTAAACCATGGTGTTGGACTGGAATTATCAGCGTGCACTCATAGATTTTCAAGATAGCTACTATATGAATAAGGAAATAAATATATATGTAAATGTGTGTATATAAACATATGAATATATATGTGTGTGCATATATGTGTTTATATATACATATATATTCTCTACTGACAACCCAATAGCAATGAGGGTACTTAATGACCAGATTTTGGCTGTAAAATGCTATTTCCAAACAAAAAGAGCAAGTGCTCCTTGGATTATGACTACTTCCAGGACTGGGCAGAGAAAATATGAGTTTGTACCATCTTATTTTGACAGAAAGCAAGGAAGTGCCTAAAAACCATGTCAAGAAGATTCAGAGCCTGCATGAATGAACTCCTACTGGACAAGCCAGGGACAGTTGAGCATCAAAGCAAGTAATACTGAATAAAATAGGAAACCATGAGTCTATAGATAAGTAGATGGCTTAGATAAATTAAGGATGAGAGAAAGAGAGAGATGAAAGATAGATGATAGTTAATATTGTGGCAGTTTTAGATTATTTATGAATTCCAAAATGAGAGAATATGTTTGGAAACTGGTCTGTTCCTCTGGGCGTGATACGCTTTGATCATATTAGATTCAGCTGAGGTGTCTTTGATTAAATTATGTTAAGATTAGGGTTTTGATTTGACCATGTCAGTAGAGTGTAACTCAGCTTGTGTCCCTGTGCCCCCTTCATGGGCTATATAAATGGACTCTCAAGCAAGGAGACACACAGAAGTAGATACACAGAGAAGATACACAGAGGAATAGAGAGCTACATAGCCATGGAAGAGGCGAGAACTTGATACTTCGGGTCCGGGAAGAAAGATGAGCCATTCGTCTGACAGTTTAGAGCTGACCATGTGAAGAGAACAGAGCAGCCAAGTCCAGAAAGAAATGAGCCCTCCAGCCTACAGCTGAGATTGGAAAAAACTGGGCCCACCGAGCCTTAAAAGGAAAGAAGAAGGCTGAACCCTTCTTGCTTCAACACGTGGCAACAGAGTTTGGTAAGGAAGGAACCTAAGTTGGACTCTTTAGGGCCTTGTAACTGTAAACTTTTACCCAAAATAAATACCTTTTAAAAAATCCAACAGATTTCTGGTTCTTTGCATCAGCACCCCTTTGGCTGACTAAAACAGACACTGTGATGGTTAATTTCATGTGTCAACTTGTCTAGGTTATGTTATCTAGTTATTTGATCAAGCAAGTATGGCCTGATTGTTATTGAGGATATTTCATAATTGGATTTGCATTTACAGTCAGTAGATTACATCTATGGCTGATTGCATTTGCCATTGCATTTCAGCAATGAAGGGAGTTTCTTCGTCTAATCAGACTTAAAGCTAGAACTGAGGCTTTCAGAAGTCAGAAAGAAGAATTCCTGCCCCTACTTTAGCAAGTCAGCTTTTACCGGGAAATTCTACCTCCATTTTATTGTTTCCACCTTGTGACCTTCCCTACAGAACTCGCACTTGCCAATCTCCATAGTTGTGTGAGCCAACAACTATAATAGATCTCCTAATGCAGACATCCTTTGGTTCTGTTTCTCTGGAGAATCCTGACTAACAGGATGATATAGATAGATAGATAGATAGATAGATAGATAGATAGATAGATAGATAGATAGATAGATAGATAGATAGACAGATGATAGATAGATAGAAAATTTGATGAGTAAAGGGGATTTTACATAGTTTCAAAGAGTCTCTACACAAAATACTTATTACAAAGGGGAAAAGTATAATTTACAATTAAGTCTGGCAGATACCACTTTAATCAAGTGCTCAAATTGAACATCAATCATGAAACTAAAGAAAATTGTGCACTACCTATCAGAAATCACTAGAAGAACATGCTGTCAGCCTGTAAGCTTCCTGCCAAAGTTGTATAATCTGAATCTAATCAGGGGGATACATTAGACAAACCCAAACTGAAGAACCATCCACAAAACAACTGGTCTGTAATTATCAAAAGTATTAAGGACATGAAAGTCAAGGAAAGACTGAGAACCTGATCCAGACTGAAAGAAACTAAAGGAACCTGATGATTAAGTGCAACGTGTAATTCTGAACTGGATCTTTTTTGCTATAAAAGACATTATTGGGATGCTCAGAAAAAAATAAATGGGCTCTAAGGATTATATGGTAATAGTGTATCAGTGTTAATTCCCTGACTTGGATAGTCGGTTGTGTGTATGTAGGAATGTGTGCTTGTTTTAAGGAAATATATACTAAAATATTCAGGGGGATGGGGAATCCGATCAGTACCTTACTCTCCAATGGTTTAGAAAAAAAAGCATTCTTTGTACTCTACTTCCAACTGTTCTTTAACTTTGTCATTGTTTAAAAAGTAGCTACAAAAGCTGGGAGTACGGACTTCACATGTAAGTTGAAAGAGAAAATATCAATTCATTGAGCTAAGCACTAGTATTTCTTGAGGTCCTGAGATGGAACGCAAAGAGAAGAGCAACCAGAAGCAGTAGGAAACAGGGATACAAGGGGAGGCTCTTTCTCTGTAGCTAATACTCAGTATATGTTCAATTACAACCTTAAAAGGACTCAACTTAAGCCAACAAGGTGGACTTTGTGGGTCTTAGTTCTCTTGTTACATAATTAGGGAACCAACCATAGCCCTTAACATGCCGATTTGTTCTGTGATTCCCAAATTACCCAGAAGAGTCTTGGGTTGGAATTGTTAACAAGAACATTAAATCCCAAGTAATTTCCAAGGACTAATGTTTTTGCAAATAGTAACCCAGGACTGTTTTGCCCTTTTCCATTTTAATATCTATAATGGAATCCATACTTTTGGAGGCCTATAGTCGTCTGCATCTCGACTACTAAATCCTTAAATTTCCCTATTTTATTAAGAGCTTCCCACTGTAGAAGCAATCTCATATTCTTTTGCTAAAAATGAATAGGTAAAAGCTAAGCATCTCTAAGAGGCTGTGTATTTCAAAGAGCGAATAAGAGAAAGTATTGTTCCACAAGGTTAAAAATATTAGCATAAAGCAATTTCAAGTCAGTAGTTATTTGATTATGGGTTTCTACTTGTAACAGTCACCAAAAAAGTGCCTTATAACTGGATCCTGAATGGTTCAGATATTTTCAAAAAGAAATACAAGATATGACCTGAATGCAAAATCAAATGACCACATATCAGAGCAATTTTATGTTGACACATGTATTGTCTTATTAGTAGTTCCAGAAAATGAACATAGTGCAACTTCTAGTCAGGAAGCTGGTTTTTTAAATTGAAATTTCTGTTTTCTAAAAGTTTCCTATTAGGCAAGTGTATCCCGTTACTTTCCAGTTTCCACATTAAGTTTAGGTAAAGTCAAATTTCTTACCTCATCAGCTAGAGGTAGATGATCAGAATAAAATGATGGTAAATTTGCAGATAGGACTGAATTAACTATATGATCATCTATTGACTGCATTGGACTAAGGCACACATTTCCACATACCCTTAGTCAACTAATTAATCCAGTTGACTAAATACCACAAAGGCAGAGTCACAAAGCCTTGCAGGCAAAATAGAACATGTACTGTTCTCTAAATGAATTAAAAACAAAATTATCTTGCTGTCTTCCCAAGCTCTGTTCCTCCCCTTCCCTGGCTTTATTGTGAGGATTGAAAATAAATTAATGCAAAACAAAAATCAATACAAGTTGAAGTAATGAAAACTAAAAACATTTCCTTTTCTGCTATTTACTCTGAAATCACTTTCAGAAATCCATACCTGTAGAGCTTTAATGTTTCTTATTAAAATGAAAGACCAGGGCCCGGCTAGATAGCTCAGTGGATAAAGAGTGCGCTGGGATACCACATGGGAGGCCCCTGGTTCGGTTCCCTGGGACCTCTCCTAGCGGGCAGACCGCCTTGAGAATGGCAAGCCGCCATGGGCGGGCCAGAGCCGCAGTGGGCAGGGCAAAAAGCTGCCACAGACATGGCAAGAGCCGCCACGGGCAGGGCAGGTCGCCTGCGAATGGAGCGCAGCCAGCCACCCGTGAACTGAAGCAAGCACCGGCCGTGAACAGACGCAGAGACCACCCACAAGCGGGGAAAGCCGCGCCTGCGCAGTGACCAAGTCTCGGCGCGTCACCGCAACGGGGGCGGGGGGGGGAGGGAGATATGTAATAAAATAAATAAATCTAAAAAAAATAAAAATAAAAAAAAATAAAATGAAAGACCAAAACTTTTAGAGTATGTTTCTGAAAATAAAATAAAAGTAAAGCTGCTAAAAACAATTCCTAAAACTAAAGCATTTATGTCTGACAGGTGATGAAAACATTGGAATGTCATTTTAGCATCAAGAAGACAAACAAAAACGCTACTGTTGATTTGAAGCTATATTGACCCCAGAAAAAAAAAACATGTTCTTAAATGTAATCCATCCCGGAGGGTGTGAACCCACTTTAAGTAGGACCTTTTGATGAGGTTACTTCTGTTAAGGTGTGGTCCAGCCCAATCAGGATGGGTCTTTAATCCTATTACTGGAGTCCTTTGTAAATGGAATGAAATTCAGGCAGAAAAAAGGACAGCCACAGGAAGCAAGAAGCTGAACATCAATGGAACCAGGAAGAAAAGGGAGAGACCAGGAGTCACAGCCATGTGCCTTGCCATGAGACAAACTAAGAACCAAGAATAGTCAGCAGCCAATCCCAGAATGCTAGTCTTTGGGAAGAATGCATCACTTTGATGACACCTTGATTTGTACTTTTCCCCAGCCTCAAACCATGGGTGAATAAATTTCCATCGTTTAATCCAACCCACCCCAGGAAACTGAAACAGCTACCCATTTTCTATAAAGAGTAAGGTGGCAAGAATCTGGATGAAATACCACATGGGCTAAGGAGAGCACATCATTCTAGAAAAAAATATCATTGTAATGGAATGAATATGTAAAGTCAACACTGAAGCTAGCAGTAAGCTATATTTTCAGAACTTATTCACATGGAGGAGTAATTGTTTAGAATTTGATATTAAACCATTTGTTTCCTGGCAAAATACCAATGGGACATTGACATTATGTAACTATTAAAAATTTAATGTGCAATACATATGTTGCAACCTTGAATGCAAAAGCATGGGTCCATATTCTGTCACAATCAATGTCCTTCCTAGTACATACATAAAACATAGATTAACAAGTTTTGGTGTTCAGTGACATTCATATATTTCATAAATGTTTATTTCTTTATATAGCTACTTACCAGTTGCATGCTTGATCAAAAGGAATTTACAACATATTTAAACACCACTGATGTCTACTAAATTAGAACTCCAGGGTTGTGACCTAAAAACATCATCTTAAAAATACCTGGGTAATTCTGACGTTGGTGGTCCAAGACCACACGTTAAGGAATAGTGCTTTGAAATCACCTCATAGAAACTGTGATTAAGCTTTTCTTTGAATTCATTTTTGGTTAAAGGTATGATGACATTTATCTCTCAAGTATCCATGGTAATTAAAGGGACAGTGACATAGCTTATCAGAAAGTGTAGATATCATAAGCATTTATTATTGGCTCCTCAACACATTATTCACCTTACTAATTTAAGTTTTACTGGAATGTACCTACCCACATTCCAGGAGAGAAAACGTGGCCCAATCTTACGCTGAATCATCAAGAAGCAATCAAATGATGGTCCTCCTTTATAAAGCTTCAAAATGTGGTAAATTACTGTAATATTATAAAAGATGGAAGCAGGGCCCCTGATCTCATTATTTCAATGCTGAATGACGCCATATTGAGTGAATTTTCCAAAAGGTAGAAAATTTGAAAATAACAGTGTACAGAAAAACAAATGATCTCCTAATTGACTAATACCTCAGCCAGACTTGATATTTAGTTCTGTTCCCATATCCAAGAATGTTAACAAAACTGAGGGAAATATAAGTTGGACATGGATGAGCAAAATCCTTAGTAAATATGACAATATCTCAGACCAACCATGGCTGATCACACTCTCACTTTTCTATAGTAAACATCAAAATCAGGAATTTAAAAATATAGCTCCAAGATCAGAAGTTTTTATTAGTAGTGGAAACTCTTCATCCCTTAATTTTTCAAACAAGTGTTTTCTTCACTTTGAGTTTCTCATAGGCCCCAAATAGACACTGCTAATTTACCTTTCTTAAAAATCAGAATTTTGTGAAGCAGGGCATGAAATGGTAAGACCAGTTCATTAAACATGTGTCATAGGTGTTAGTTTTTAATCTTAGATCTCTTCTCCCTTCATTAGGCACATGCCACATTCATTAACATTCAAGGAGTTGTATACATGTATTAAGGAAAAGAAAGTTCTTCTAGAGTAATGAGGCCAGAAGAGTATGACAATATCATCACTTCTCCCTCCTTCTTTGTGCTTACATTCAATACTACTGGGCTGTTGCCAGATATGCTTTCTCAGGCTTATTTTCAAAATACAGATATATAAATTCTTTCTTTATTATTTCATAACCACTGCTACTGTAATTCTACAGAAAGCTAAACATACCGGTATGTATATTTTTATATCAATTTAAATGATATTCTTTAACATGTTCTAACTTTCATGGCTGGAATTGTATTGCATTCTGCCTATGAATTCGCTGGGGGCTATTAAAGAGCTAACAAAACAAGATCTCTGCTGTGTTTGAGCTTACAATTTAAAGAAAACAAGCAAATGATAAAATAAGCATGATAACTTCCATTTGTATAGTTTTTGTGATTTACATATTGCTTTCACATGCTTTATTTCAGTCAATCCTCAGAATTACCTACTTTAGTTTTCTGCTAAATCAAATACCATGTAGTTTTAAAGAATGAGGATTTATTGGTTCAAAGTTTAAAAGCTAAGAGAAGTCCAAAATCAAAGCATCATTAAGGTATGGGTTTCTTCCAGAAGACTATGGCATCCTGGGGCTGGCTGCCAGTGATTCTTGGTACTTGTTTTTTTTTGTCACATGGCAGTGCACATGGTGGACTCTCTGGGCTTCTCTGGGTTCCGTTGGCTTCTGGCTCCATCCGGTGACTTTTTCTCTGACTTTCACTCTACTTATAAAGAACTCCAATAATCCAAATTAAAGCCCAATCTGATTCATTTGGGCCATACCTTAACTGAAGTAACGTTTGTAGAGATTTTATTTAAAATTGGTCCACACCCACAGGAAAGGATTAAGTTTAAGAACATGGTTTTCTGGAGTACATAACTCCAAGCTGGCACATCACCTTAGAAGACAAACAGTATGGCATTATTACCTCAATGTTCTGTAGGGACTAGCTAAAATTTATAGATGTTTGTAAGTTACTCAGGGTAATAAAAGAGTCAGGGGAGTAGTAGCAGTCCAAGCTATGTTCATGTTTACTAACTGCAAACTCCAATGTTCTCTCCATACAATGAATTAATGCTTTTACATTATCCCATAGGTAGAAATATTGGATTACTGTCCCTTTGATGGCAAAAATAAAAGACTTTCTTATACTATTTGCATGTTTTTCTGACAGGTCCCAGAGTTTGAGCTGAGCATTAAATCAAGAAAGGGACTGAGAAAAGAAGAAAACCTACTTTGTACACACCCTAAAAGAAAGCAGAAATAAAGGAAGAGTGGGAAGGCACAAAGCAAAACATAGATTTTCTGGGGAATATGAAAGACTTTAAGGAAGGCAAAACTCTGGAAGTGATTTATTGAGAGGTGGTATAGAGGTGATAATGTTTGCCATTTCTAAATTTAAGGCAGGGGACTTTGGGGTTCTCTTTGGAGATACAATGAGAAGCTAAAGGAAAAAGGAAAAAGCCTGTTTAAAAGTAAAAGCTTACCAAACCCTCTTCACCATTGAACTGAAGGCAAAATGATTTAAGGTAGACATTGAGAAATACAACATGGCTATTGAGAAGAAAAAATGATGAAGAATAGACCTCAAGTGAGAGAGTGAAGAGGGCAACTTACAAAAGGAGTAAATGAATCAATAAAAAAAATCAAAGAACCTACCTTTAAAAGTATGAGCACTGAGGTAGAGTATGTATATTTAGCCTATGAGTTAAGAATATGGTGGAAAAAAGGCAAGAAAGTTACTGTTTACTGAAGATCTGTAATTCAGAAGATTGCAGTTTGACATCACTGGAGATAAAAGTACATTGTGATGGTTAGGCTAATGTGTCAACTTGGCCAGGTAATTGTGTCCAGGTATGAGGTCCAGCAAACACTGGACTAATTGTAATACAAGAACATTTATGGACTTCGGTCACCAGTGAGTTTATTGCATGGATGGCTGATTACGTCTGCATCAATCAGGGAAATTGGACCAAGAATGGATGACGCTTTTATCCATTCAGTTGACTGCCATAAAAGGGAACTGATTTCAACATTCAGAGAGAATTTCCCAGCTCGTCCTTTGACAGCCAACTTCTCCCAAAAACTCATCAAGGACCCTTCATCGGTCTTTCATCAGAGCCCCTGGCTTGCAGCCTGCCTGGGGAACCTGGGCTTGTGCATCCCCACGGTCACGTGAGAGACTCTTAAAAATTTTTATATTATTGACAGATATCTCCTGTTGATTCTGTTTCCCAAGAGAACCCTGACTAATACAGCTGGTACCAGGAGTAGTTCTTGAGGAAGAGAGTCTTAAACATGGGATGTCTTAGGTGGTTCTTTACTCTAATTGGACTCAAGGGTACTAATGACTCCCTTTCCAATAATGAAGAGGTGCTAAGAGTCCATGGCGTGAGGTGGCAATAGAGACATGCAATATAGCCTCCCTGGATTCCCCTACTTCCACACTTATAAGAAGCAAGGATCTGGGCACAAAATACCTTAACAGAATTTTGTGGCATAAAAAAGTATAATGATGTTAGTTGGCTCCTCCTAGATACTCTGGATTCAGTTAAAAAAAGAAAAGGATGAGAAAAAGTCTTCAAATTTGGAACTTAAGTGCCATATGAATGATATGAAAGTTTCTACATGTGCCTTGAAAGAATATCTTTTCTCCTGTAGCCAAAGACTTGAGATATCTGAGAATCAAACCCAGGTGCTCATTGTATGAGTAGCAAAACTACAGATGAAACTAAAATCTCAACCTTGCAGGATTTCTGCAATTAAAGTGAGGGCATTGATTGGAAAGGAGTGGAACCCTGAGGATGGGGATGGGGACATATGGAATGATGATAATATTGGTGGGGACATTGGAACTCTAAATTCTGGTGAGACTTTACCAGATAAACCTGTGATAGCCTGCCCTGTGGAGGCCACACCTTGTCAACCTTGTATCACTGAGCCTCAAGGCTGCCAAAGGGAGTCCCAACCTTCTTCCATCTCTGATGTGGGTACCAGCCAAACTGAAGCCTGCACTGTGCATCCTCTGGCCTGCCGAGAGAGTCTGGACCTCCTCCCAGCCATGAGGCAGGTACCAGCCAAACTCTAGTATGCACTGCCCAGCCTCCACCCTGCCCTGAGGAATCGGCCTTTCAACCCCTGCCTGAAGAGATTAACCCTGTCTCACCAGAAGAAAATGCAAAGGAATGCCCTGAGTTCAGTAGCCTGCAAGACATCTCTAATCCTTCTCCTTACCCACTCCCTCCACCCCTCTTGTCTTCGAGACCTATTACTAGACTAAAATCACAACAAGCCCCCGAAGGTGAAATACAAAATGTGACCCCTGAGGAAGTACATTATACTCTGAAAGAACTGCATGAGTTTTCTAACTTATATAGACAAAAATCAGGGGAATATGTGTGGGAATGGATGCTAAGGGTATGGGATAATGGTGGAAGGAATGTAAAGTTGGATCAGGCTGAATTTATTGATATGGGCCCACTAAGCAGAAATTCTGGATTAAACGCTGTAGCTGGAGGGGTTAGAAAAGACTCTAACAGTTTGTTTGGGTGGCTGACTGAAACATAGACCAAATGATGGCCTAGCTTCTGTGATGTTGAGATACACAATTTGCCATGGTATACTGTAGACTAGGGAATTCAAAGGCTTAGAGAGATTGGAATGCTAGAATGGATTTACCATTTGAGACCTGCCCACCCAACCCAGGAATGTCCAGAGGACACACCTTTAACCAGGATTGTGAGGAATAAATTTGTCAGGCTAACCCCATCTTCTCTGAAGAGCTCTGTGGTTGCTCTTATCTGAAGTCCAGATATTACTGTAGGGAGGGCTGTAATGGAATTGGGCTCCTTAAACATTATGGGGATGATCGGATCTTAGTAAAAGTCAAGTGTATGCAGTGAATCGTCAAAGGCAAGGTGGGTGTGGCTACCGTAATGAAAGACAGATTCAAAACAGCACACAGAATAGTCTGAGTCGCATGGAGTTATGGCGCTGGCTAATAGATCATGGGGTACCTAGAAATGAAATAGATGGACAGCCTACTAAATTTCTTCTGGATCTCTGTAAGCAGGAGAGCTCTAGGTCAAGTGAACAAAACCCTAACTAAAAGTACAGACGTAAAGAATCATGGCCCCTTGAGACAGTTTACAGATCCAGAGCCCCTTGAATGAGGAGAAGGCCAGGTCCCCTTGGGGAAGGATCCTGTTAAACTGTCAAAAATTTATACCATTAATCTTCCTACCACCTTTCCCCAGGGAGACCTACGGCCTTTTGTCAGAGTAACTGTACACTGGGGAAAAGGAAATGTTCAGACATTTCAGGGATTATTAGACACTGGTTGAGAAGTCACATTAATTCCAGAAGACCCAAAGCATCACTGTGGTCCACCAGTCAGGGTAGGGGCTTATGGAGGTCAGGTGATTTACAGAGTTTTAGCTCAGTCTGTCTCACAGTGGCTCCAGTGGGTCCCCCGACACATGCTGTGGTTATTTCCCCAGTTCCAGAATGCATAATAGGAATAGACATACTCAGTAACTGGCAGAATCCCCACATTGGATCCCTGACTTGTAGAGTGAGGGCTATTATGGTTGGAAAGGCCAAGTGGAAGCCCCTAGAACTGGCCGTGCCCAGCAAAATAGTAAATCAAAGGCAATACCAGATTCCTGGAGGGATTGCAGAGATTAGTGCCACCATCAAGGATTTGAAGGATGCAGGGGTGGTGATTCCCACCACATCCCCATTCAACTCTCCTATTTGGCCAGTGCAGAAAACAGAGGGATCTTGGAGGATGACAGTACATTATCATAAACTTAACCAGGTGGTGACTCCAATTGCAGCTGCTGTCCCAGATATGGTATCATTGCTTGAGCAAATCAACACTTCCCCTGGTACCTGGTATGCAGCTGTTGATCTGGCAAATGCTTTTTTCTCCATTGCCATTAGTAAGGACCACCAGAAACAATTTGCTTTCAGTTGGCAAGCCCAGCAATACACCTTCACTGTCCTGCCTCAGGGGTATTTCAACTCTCCAGCTGTATGTCATAATATTGTCCTCAGGGAACTTGATTGCCTCTCCCTCCCACAAGACATCACACTGGTCCATTATATTGATGATATCATGTTGATAGGACCTACTGAGCAAGAAGTGGCAAAGACTCTAGATTTACTGGTAAGGCATTTGCGTGAGAGAGGATGGGAGATAAATCCAACAAAAATACAGAGTCCTTCCACCTCAGTGAAATTTCTAGGTGTCCAGTGGTGTGGGGCCTGTCAAGATACCCTTTCTAAAGTAAAGGATAAGCTGTTGCACCTGGCCCCTCCTATGACCAAAAAAGAGGCACAACACTTAGTTGGACTCCTCGGATTTTGGAGACAACACATTCCTCATTTGGGTGTGCTACTCCGGCCCATTTACTAAGTGACCAGAAAATCTACTAGTTTTGATTGGGGACTGGAACAAGAGGAGGCCCTGCAACAGGTTCAGGCTGCTGTACAAGTTGCACTACCACTTGGACCATATGATCCAGCAGATCCAATGGTGCTGGAAGTTTCAGTGGCAAATAGAGATGCTGCCTGGAGCCTTTGGCAGGCCCCTATGGGGGAATCACAACGCAGACCCTTAGGATTTTGGAGTAAAGCCCTGCCATCCTCTGCAGATAACTACTCCCCTTTTGAGAAGCAGCTTTTGGCTTGCTACTGGGCCCTAGTAGAGATTGAACATTTAACCATGGGCCATCAAGTTACCATGAGACCTGAGTTGCCTATCCTGAGCTGCATATTGTCTGACCCACCAAACCATAAAGTTGGGTGTGCA
>PVKH010019975.1:0-14727 GCA_004027955.1 Chaetophractus vellerosus | reverse complement strand
TCATGCATTTTATTGTAATGAGAAGGGGGATTTAAAATCGTTAGACCAAAAATTTAGGCCTCAGTATACTTTGAAGTCAAGGGATATGATTTGCCAGCTGGTTGGTCTTTTGTTTCTGTAGCTAGTTAGCTGATCAATCTAATGTCAAAGGAGCAGAGATAAATGGGAGACATTTTACTATGTAGAAAACTGTAAATGAAGATAAATACAACATTCTGCTTCATTTCATCTGCAGTTATCTTTGCAGTAATTGTTTTGGAACAACCAAGGTGCTCTTTGCATATAGGGACTGTTGGAAGCCTTTAAATCATCTGTGTTGACTAGTAGCGTTTTGCAGTGAATCTTGCTTTGCTCCGTTTTTCAGGGGTGGGGAGAGCAATAATCTCTCATTTTAAATGCAAACTTGGCATCGAACAAAAGTTGAGATTCTTGACTAGTTGTTTACTGCACAATCAAGTCACATATTTCTGAGGTCTCCTGACATGTTTGCAAAGTAACACTATTCTTTAGTGAATTTATCTGATTTTTGCTGGGAACGTAATGGTGAAACCCGATCTGCAGTAAAAGCTTTCCAGGAAATAGATTCGGATATACCAGCTGTTCCAGTTATCTACTGCTGCATAAAAAACTACCGCCAAACTAAGTGGCTTAAACCAACAACTGTTTCATTATATTCCATGATGTTTGTGGATCGGAGATTGGAGTTGGGTAGCAATGGCCAAGATCTCTTGCTGTTATTCAACTAGCAGATGTACTGGAGGGTTCAATGTACCTTCTTTCACATGTCTGATGGCTTGGGGGAGGGATGGTTGGAAGGCTGGGCTCTGCTATCAAACAGAGAAACTACATGTGGCTTTCCCAACAGGTAAGCTCAGGCAAATTTAGTAGCTGAAGGCTCTCAGAAAGTTCCAAAATGTCCTGTTGGAAGATGTAACAATTTTTTCTTGTGACAATCCTCACAGTACCAGAGCATCACTGGTTATTGATTCAAGTGAGCCGCTAAGGCCATTTCAGATTCAAGGTGAGGGAAATTAGATTCCCGCCTCATAAAGGAAGGAGAAACAAGGCATCTCTGGCCATATTTAATCTATGGCATCAGTACATATTGATTCTTTACAAGATGCATTGCCAAATCTTTTTACTACTATCACCTCAAGTTTCTCTGATATTTGCTAGATATTCTTAGTAAGAAGCATCATGGTGGGGGGAGAGGAGAGGTGATAGGTTAGAGAGCTATTATTCTGAGAGTTTGTAATGGGAAATTGCATTTGCTGAACTATCAGCAATCATGCTACTTTAGGAAAATAAAAAAGTAATTTCTTGGCTAAAAAACAGATTGGAAATATCTTTTTTAGAAATTTATCATAGTGTTTTTGTTGTTGTTTTTCCTTTGATACTCCCTCTCCCATCTTTAGATTGAGAGATTGCTTTGAAAAATTACTACTTTTTCCATGGCTCTGTTAACAGAAAATTTTTATGGTGATTTTAACTAATACTTTGGAGACAATCTTTTTTCAAAGTATTAGTCCCACTTTGATTTTGGATTCCAGGCCATCTGTCTGTCCACTATCCACTAGGACACTAAGGCATGTATTACAGAAGAGTGGATTTGAATTTGTATAACTATGTTCAATTCTTAACTCTACTACTTAATTAACTTTGAGAACTTGATCTAGTAATTTAAATCCCCTTAGCCTTGGCTGCCTTATCTATAAAATAGGAGAAACAACAAATACCTCATGGGTTTACTCTGAGGATTAAATAGTCTGAGTTTATATATGGTATATATGGTAAAGAGACATGTCTTCATATTAAAACTAACATTTATTGAGTATCATTTTGCTATTTCATATATTTTATCTCTATTTATCCCTATTACACTATACTTAGAGATCCAGGTTCTGCACTAAACCCACTCAATTCCATCATTTATTTATTCAATAATCCAAATATATTTATTATTGAATGGATGTTTGGGCATCTACCATAGACCAGTCACTGGTAGAGGTGCTGCAGTTTTAGCAATAAGGAGGATGAGGGGTCTATCTATATTTTCTATGTTTGTCTATCATCTATCAATATCTATATTCATCTGTCTATCATCTGTCAGTTGTCCATCTATCTTTCTGTCTTATACAAAGTGTCAAATTCCATGGCATAAGAAGTACAAGGTTTGAGAAGTTGGAGTCTAGAACTAAGCTCAGTGTAAGCCTGGAGAATTAGGAGAATCTTCCTCAAGAAAGTTCCATGCACACCCATTGGAAACCAGAGAGAGATTTCCTTTGTTCTGGAGTAGGTTCAATGCTTAGTTTCACACCATTAATATGTAGACTTTTTGTTTGTAACACTTATCCCAGTGACATTTTCTCCCTACTGGAGCTGTAAGGAATGCCCCAAATCTCAGGAATTATCTAATATTTACTATTATTTGAAATGCTTATGAAAGTTCCTCTTTCATCATTGTATTCACCCTCTCAAACATAACCAATGGCTCACCAGTGCTAAAGCTTTTAGAATTTAGAATGTTGTCTAAATCCATTGGAACCTTCTGACCTTTTACAATGTGGCCTCTGAAGTCCATCCTAATTCTCTCCCACCAACCTGACCGCTCATTCCCATTTCTCCCAGAGTATATGTTGTGTTCCCATCTCTGAGAAAATTATAAGAACAACTAATATTTATTGAGCACTTACAGTACCTGTCTTACTCTCTGAGTTACTCTCTGATCAATCTTTTATGCAGTACACTCCTCTGCCCTTGGATAGCAGTTCTTGTCTAGACCATTCAACACAAAAAACTACTTGATCTTTATGTTTTCTTTGTATATGTCTGTATACTGTGTTCCTAAACAAATGCTCCAGGAAGGCAGGAGATTTATCTCATACCGGCTTGTTTTGATATACAATGACTCACACAGAGCAGGCACACCACAAATAAATTTATAATCCATCAATCCTTTATTAGGCAACTGTTAGGCATTCTACACAAATGAGTAAAGCAAATAAGAACAAATGAAACAGTCTCAAATATCTTGCTCAAGTTAGTTTACTGATATCTTTATGCTTGTGTTTAGTAGAATTTATTTTTAGAGGACTTTATTTTCAGAGGAATTTGATTGGTTTAAATAGGAATTGCATTTCTGTATTTGGCTTATCAGCACCAAGCTCTAACCAACTGAGCTAACCGGTCCCTTGCAGGTTGCTTTTAGAGCTTCAATTTTCTTGCCTATGAAGGGAGGATAATGGCAGGTAGAAATGTTTTAAGTCTTAAATAAGAGAAGTGATGTGCTGCGCTGCTTCTCCTGTTTTAATGTGCTTGCTAATCAGGTGGAATCTTGTACAAATGCAGTCTCTGCTTCAGAAGAGTAGGCCTTCAGTTTTTGCATCTCCAACAAGTTCCTCAGGCATGCAGATGCTACTACACTGACAGCAGTTTGAGTAGTAGGACTATAAAGCACCTAATATTACTGCTAACTCAAAAATACTGATTCCTGTTCTACCTTTCATCTTTCGATTACAAAATTCCTGGAGACAGTTTTGCATTTGTATTTGATCCCCATCTCAGTATGATGGATGGTCTTTTAAATGCACTCCGCATTTAAATTATTGTGGCCCCTGATCTTTGTCTCCCCTTGACAATCACTGATTTGAGATTTTGCTTTTTTCTGAGCATGTTTATACCTTGGGATTGGAGACTCTGGTGTCCAGATACAGGGACAAGATGTTCTAGGAAAGAATTGTGAATGGCCATTTAATCCTTTTTTTTTTTTTTTTTTTGCCTTATCTTTACATGCTAATGGAGTCAACCTCCCCTTTTGCTATTTTGATGTTACTTAGGAAGCTTTATCTCAGAATTTCTTAGGGTCTTTATGCTCATTGTCCTCTAGGTGAGTTCCTGTTTTAATGCCCTGATGTTTCTCCATAGACCCCTTCTGAGTCTTTTGAAAGAATTTATTAAAACAGAGTTGATTTGGAGCCAGAGGAGGCAGAAATCCAGCGCTGGGCTTTGGAGTTTTGTGAGTTTTTCTCAGAAGTATAATGCCAGTTGAACGAAGTTTTATAGCTATTAATACTCCACTCTAGCTGCTCTAAAAAATATGTAACTACACAATAACTTGCAATAGGTAAATTCATGATTAAATTGCACTAAAAACTAATGCTACTTGGCCGTAGTTCATTATTTCCAAATGTACAATCATTTAGAATGATTGGTAACTTCAGCCTTGTAACTCTTTCAAGGAGAAAGGCTATGAACTTAAATCACTACATTAAGCTGACAGTGGAGATCATATTTTCTGAACTAAAGATATATTTTTATGGTCACACAGTGGACTCTGTTTATCACTCATCATAAACCATAGGAAACCATTTTTGTTTTAAATTAGGTGCTCAGGCATTTGTCCTGTAATCTGTTTCTTTATTTCCCCTTTTCACTATTGTTGGTCCATTTTCAACAACTGCCAGTCGTCTTCCATTTCCTGAAAATGGTTCACATTTTATATCTCAGCTTCTTTAAAGGTATTTCATCCTCGTTGAGGTCACCTTAATTTACACCTTAAATTATAGTTCCAAAGCCAACTTCTATGCTGCTGATATTAGGTAATCCTGCTAAAGAGTCCAATTTTAAAATAAGGAAGAGTCTTATCCTCAAATGCCAGGGTTAAGAAACCCATGAATTTTGCCTATCTCTTTAGTATTTTGACTTACTGAATTACATTTCTCTCCTTCCTTTGAGCCACTTAGTCAATTACTCTTCATTTTACTGCCTTGTCTGGTTCTAGAAGCTGTCCCTTCATAAAGACCACAATCAATTCACTTTTTCCCAGGCTAGGCAATGGTCCCAAATCATTTAAAAGTGAAATGGCTGTGGAATTGGGGCCCTACTGGTTTTTAAGCCACCTTGATTGTATTTATTAAAATGGGAGATCCAGTCAAAATAGATTTCTACCTCTCTTCTCTTTCTCTTCCTCCCTCCCTCCCTCTTCTATATTATGGTCTCCATCCTCCTTGCTGAGGATCATATTTTTGTCTTCTGATTTTATTCAGTTGGGTCAGGGTTACCTCCTTGGCAGCTCCCACAGACTTATCAACAGGGTGGGGGAAGCAGAGGTATGGGACTGAAGTCTTCTTGATGAAAATCTGTACCTTTAATTTATATGAGTATTTTAAAAATTAAAAAACAAAGCTTGGCAATATATAAATGACCAGAAAAAGACCACAGTGTTAAATCATGCTTAAAATTATTTTGTCTCATAATTTCTATGGCTATAGAAGGAACGTTTGGCAAAATATCATCTTCTATCAATGAATAAGGAAAGTGGGCCTATTTCTGAGTGTCACAGGAGATAAAACTGCAAATTATGCCTCTGAGTGGGCTTTGAGAGATGGCTTCAACTTTTTTCTCCTTCATTTCTCCACTCTGCTCTCTCCACATTTCCATTATTCTTATCTATTAATGTCTTTCTAGACCTGAGCAGTTCAATATTGTAGCTACTAGCTATATGTGGTTTTTGAGCATTGGAAATATGGCCAGTCCGTACTAGGATGTGGATATTGGATCTCAGAGTCAGAACAAAAATGATCAGAATTACTATCATCTGTTTCTTTTTTTGCTTTTAAAATGTGTCTGCTGGGAATTTTTACTTGACATGCATGGCTCTCATTTGAGGCTTGCATCATGTTTCTGTTGGACAGTGCTGTTCTAGACTGTAAGCCGCTCAAAAGCAAGAACTGTGTCTTATTCCCTTCCTTTTAACCAGTGAGTATATATCGGTTAGAATCTGAAACAATACATACAAAAAATTAATTTAACCTTGGACTCTGTAATAGATCTTTTTTTCTTTTTTTTAAACATTTGAATTATAATCTGAGGGTTAATCTCACTTTAGAGCTTTTTATACTAGGGATTATTTTAAACTATTACAAAGTTTCCTTTGAAACCTCTCCAAATGTGATAGGTATAAACAGTATGATTTCTCTGGAATATAATATATAATTCTTTGGTTTAATTAAATACACTTCAGACAGTAGAGAGCCAATGTATTGGATACTGCAAGGCAATGCAGTGCTTAGAACTTTTGACATATAAAATGACTCTTGTGTTATCCTGGTAGGATGAGTATCGTTAGACTGTTTTACAGTCCAGAAAGCTAAGGTTTGTGTAACTTGCCCAAATTCATACAGATACTCTGTTGTATTTTTGGTTGTTGAATCTCAGCCTGTTTATGTCCAAAATCTTTACTATGTTTCCTAAGTATGTTTCTCAGAGAAAAACAGCAAACTTAAAACAATTAATTACTGTTATAATTTATTAAGCTATGAATATGAGTATATCTTACTTGTATTTTCCACTTCTTTTTATTTCCTTGGCTTAGGAGAGTTTTTAAGACAGAAAACAGTCGTTTGAATCCAAAGTCTATTCCTCAGCACTGAAAAGAAAATGCTGTGTGTTCTATAAGGAAATCAGGGAGGAAAGAGAACAGAAATTAGCAAAATCAGACTGGGACAGTCCACCCCCAAGGATCCTGGACTTGCTTACAGTTGATAGGGCTGATAGGAAGGAACAAAATGCTGGACCTCGAGGAAAGTACTCTGGCCTTTTGAGCAGAGGAGAGAGCCTGAGGTAGAGACTATTGCCCATGGGATTGTGCCCAATTCTGGAATATGGCACAGCACTGGTGGGAATGGAGATGAGGCAGCAAGGACAAAAAACTCTTCCTTTCTCCCACAAAAGTGGTCATACATCTCAGTATCCTTTTGCATGGTTGCTAACTTCAAAGCCAATCTCAGGCCAGTCTGAGATCACAATCAGAGTCAAACAAATGGAGCAGCTACTCTTCCATCAACTGGGCCAGTACACCCCCATAAGTGTGGCTAACTGTCCTCCCAGTTGGCTTCCAGGTGGAATTCTCAGAGATGATTGCTCTATCATCAAAAGAGCAGTATTCCATCTTTGAAAGCAAAGGTATATAAAAAGAGCCAGGGCTTTTTTCATTCTTAGGAAACGTGGTCCTTTTCAAGTCAGCTACATCTCTCCAGTGTGCCCTCTGGCCTACCCCAAGTGCTTTGCACTATTTATCATCCTTAATCAACACAAGTGACAGAAAACCTGATAATAGACAGGGTCTGGTTCTGCCAATGGGGGTGACCTCTTTTGAAATGTCAGGCCTGAATAAGCCGTATTTACATTTCTTTGGACTCCTGCTTTTAAAAGATTTCATCTGACACACTGGAGGGATGAAAGTGAAAGTTATTTTAGTATCCATCCAAAATTGCATCTTAGGAAATCATTGCAAACTCTCTCTGTACCGCCTCCAAGCTGAGAACGTCTATGTCAGAATCATCAGCAACCAGTGAAGCATCTGTTATGAGCATCTCACGCTCCAGTCTTGGAAAGAGTAAAATTCATTAAAAAATAAACAAGGACACCAGGTGCATTTGAAGTAATTTGAAGATGCTATCTTTACTATGCCATACATGGGCAGGGTTCTAGGTCTGAACTAGGTTCAATCCGTGTTCTCTTATTTAGCTCAATTACCTTGAGGAAGTCTCCAAATTTCACCGAGGCTATTTCATGGAGGATATAAAGGAGAAAATAATACATTTTTTTCATTGGGAATTAAGTGATGCAATGGATATATGAATGTTAGTCACCACACCTGGCACATACCAAGTTTTTCAGAAACCTTTACTTTTCCCCCACCTCTTTCCCCCGATTTTCTCCTCATTAATTTGGATTATATATATATAAAGTCTTCTGGAAAAAATTAGTTCACTTCAGCACGTTCAGGTGAGAGTATGATTAAGTACTGTGCTCTATCTGGCTACTGTGATTTAATTCTGTGGTTGCTTTCCTATTCTTAAAATAGGGATTTTTACTCTGCTGTTGCTGTAAAGAGCAAATACGATCTGGAAGGGAAAAA
The DNA here is from genome assembly GCA_004027955.1 of Chaetophractus vellerosus. Taxonomy (NCBI): domain Eukaryota; kingdom Metazoa; phylum Chordata; class Mammalia; order Cingulata; family Chlamyphoridae; genus Chaetophractus; species Chaetophractus vellerosus. Next base: position 6,806 of record PVKH010019975.1, on the reverse strand, counting down.
AAGAGCAAGATCTGCTTTTAACTATGTTCTTGTATATTACAAACAATATGCATATGTAATATGTATTTCAGATGGAAATACAGTTAGATGAAATTGCGAAAACTAAATCAAACACACATGTGCAAGTACACACACACTTGCACAAACTAACCTCACTCCCTTTGACTCATCCTGTACAATTTACCACTTTGCAGAAGTGTTTCTCCTACTTTCCTGCCTAAGGAAAAAGTATTTGCAGTTCTGTGAAGCTGCCCTTTATTCTACACGACAAGGGCAGAGAGTCAGAAGGAAGGGCTTTGAGTCTAGTAGATGCATAGGACCACAGATTGAATTTGTAATCAAGTCCTGTAACTGGGCCTTATTTGCAAACACCACTGGGTGTTATTGTAGAGGACACTTTTGAAAATGAGTCCCTGGAGGACAGACTTTTATCATCCTAGATTTTGAGATGCTATTTTGCTTTTCTTCTTTCCTTATTTGATTGGCTTTCATTCTTCTTTCTTTCTGGGGCTTATATTATATATTTCCCTCTGTGGTCAAAAGAGCTGCACTTTTCCTAATCTAAAGATGTTTCATCATTAAAAATTATATTAAACAGTCAAACATCCTCAGGGAAGACTTAATTTCTACTTTCTGCTGCAGTCAGCATGCTTGAGCTTCATTCTTTCCATAAACTTGGAATCTATTTAAAGCTATTTCCATAAACCTGGAGTCATTTGATACCTTTTCAGAGCCTTGCTAACCAACTACCTACTTTTAAGAGCCAATAAACACATTTTAAATTCTGAAGAACCAAGAAATTATAGAAACAGAGTTTATTGGGTGAAAGTAATAAAATCGCAAAAGTGCAAATATTTAGGCGTGTTAAACTATTGATGTTGGATTTTGGAAAGGAACTTGGGGGAGAAGGTGCTAGCAGATGCTCCCCCCAAGGCAATCTTCACAGTTGCTTTTAAGCCAAACCCACTTGTGACTCACATCAGCATTTTTTCCTGGTGGAAAATGTATTATTATTACTAATGTTATTTTGTTGTTTGTTAAAGTAACACGTATCATTAGAGAAAACTGAGAAAACACCCAAGATCTATGAAGAAAGCAAAAAAAAAAAAATCCCCCTTTAATGAGAAGCAACATTCATATTTTTGGCATGTTTCTCTTGCATATCTATAAACTGAATAAATTATACCCCTCTGCTAGTCACAAATCTTCTTTTCCTGAATAAAATTAAATTAGTGGGAAATGCAGTGTCACACCAAGATCTTCCTCATTGGGTTGCCCAAGGATGTCAGGCACCATAAATGGTTGGCTACTCCTATTTCTGCTTTCATGAGACCAGACATGTGTTTCTTCTCCCTCCCTCCTGATTCCATGCTGGGGTGGACCCTCCTTACAAAATGGTGTTGAGTTGGGGCAAAGAGGATCATCGACAGAGAGAAATGAGAAGCTACTTTAGATGAAGGTAATCAGAAAAGTCTGTCTTATAGGGTAGCAAAATGTAATGAAGACCTGAAAGAGGATTCAGAGTCTGTCCAAGAGCTGCAGATGTTGACAACCTTAGCAGGCACAACCCTTTTCAACCCTTACTTGTTGAAGCTGAGAAATGCAGATATGCCCACACCTCCCCACAAAGTGCTCAGGGGTAGGGGCGGCTCAGAGGCAGCCTCTGCTCACTAGAAGAGTGGTTCTCAAACCTGACTGCCCAGGGGATCTTTAAAATACTAATACCTGGCCCCACGCCCTGACCCATTTTACCAGAATATCTGGTGTGGTAGGGGTGGGGGAGAAGACTGGGCATCCGTATTTTCCAAAAGTTCTCTAGGTGAATTCATTGTGAGGCCAGGGTTAAGGTCCACTTCTGCAGCCAAATGACCCCTAAAAGAGTAAACAAATGAGTGAGTAAAGAGTTATCCACGCAATAAGAGATAGGAAAATGGGTTCTGCAAGGAGAAAAAGAAAAACAATTTTCTTGTCCTAACTTCTGCATTTTGTAGATGACGAAACCAAGGACTGGTAAAATAAATGAACTTGGGAAGGGTCTTCCTAGGTTCAGATCACATGATTTACTTTATTTATACCCATTTCTCTTGGGGAAAGAAAAAGAGTCCAAGGCAAAGCCATAGGCAGGCATTTCTACTTTTAATAGCCAGGAAACATATAAAGAGACACATTTTAGTGAAATTCAAATTCATGAGTTCTCCATCTTGTGAGAATTTCTCTCCCAAATTGTTTTTATTGTGCAAACAACATGTAGACAACACTAAAATAAAATAGAAACAACATAAACACAATATTACCCCCAATTCCTACACTCTAGCATCTGAATACTTTCCAAATATTTCCGTGGTTCCTTCAAGCCCTTCTCTACATCCATGTATATTTTGCACAGTTGCATTCATATTGTAAATATAACTTTAGTTTTATTTTGGCCTAAATTACTTTATAAATATTTTTAGTCTTGCCATGTAGTTTTGTAAATTTTACTTTAATGGTTGTATAATTTGCCAATGACTGGATTCATCACTGCTCATGCCTACATTTTCCTGACATGTAGATTGTTTCTTTTGTTTCACCTATAATATATAATTTTTTAAATCTCTGTTTATAGACTCCTATTATTCTTTGGGTTATTTTTCTCAGGGTAAATTTTCAGATATAGACTTAACAGGCCTAAAGGGGAGTGTAATATCTGATATAGAACTTGAAGTCAAGGTCATAGGATTTAGCCAGAAAAGAGGTGTGGTATGCTCCAGGTGGGAACTACGGCATGCTGTAAAGGCCTGGAAGCAGGAGAGAACATGGTACATTTGGGGAACTAAAAATAGTGCAGTATGGTTAGAGAATAGAGTGAGCTGGATAGCAAAGCAGGAGGTAAGACCGAAGTCCTAAGGCAGAATCAGAATGTAAAGGGCTTCGTAAAACCTGGTAAAGGATTTTCCTTTTGAAGGCAAGGAGCAACCACTGATGTGCTTAAAATAAGACATGATCTGGTCATGTTGAAAAGGTAAGCTCTGAATTGGAAGCTCTGGTGGAGGGGAATATGAGAGTACTGAGGGCAGGGCAGAGAAATTTCAGTCATTCATTTATTCACTCATTCATTCTTCAAATATTTATCAAGTGCTAACTATCTACATGGCACTATGAAAAGTACTAAGAAGAGAGTGGAGAACAAATAGACTTTATGCTCATGGAACTTAGAAGTTAATGAAGGGATTGACAAGAAAATAAGAGCAAATGCATGATCACAAATTGTGTAAACTTCCAAGGAGAAAACAGAGTGAAGGATGAGAGAGGAGTAGAAAGTAGGGATCAGGAGATGTGATTTAAAGATGCTGTTAGAAAAGTCCTTGCAGAAGTGATGACATGCATAGCAAGAGCCCAAATTTGAGAAGAAGCCAGTCTTGGGAACAGAGTGTGCAAAGGTCCTGAAGATGGAAAGAGAATTGAAAGGTCAGAGTTGTCAGGTCTTGGTAACGGAAGAACAGAGTGACAGCAAATGAAGCCAAAGACCAGGGAATGCCCAATCATGCATCACTTCATGGGCCACAGTGAAGAGCATGAGTCTTATTTCTAAATGCAGTAAGAAACCATATGAGGCTTTTAAGCAGAAGATAACATTGACATGTGTGTCTTATAAAGGTCCCTCTGTCTTCTAGCTTTGGAATAAGGTAGCGTCAAAGTGGGTGATCAGAGAGGGGAGCTACTGCAGCCACTGCAGTCGTCCAGACAAAGTGTCCATGTGACTCAGACTAAGGTGATGGAAGTTAATGGAGAGAGTTGTTCATATTTGAGGTACACTTTGGAGGTAGAAACAACAGGGCTTTGAGAACCTAAGCCATAAGCCAGATGAAAGAGGAAAGTGGCTAATGCGTCTTCTCAAACGGCCTTTCAATTCATCTGAATGACACCACATTTTAAGTTTAGATATTTCACCATAATGTTGGCCTTGTTTCTATTAATATATACATAAATTATTCATTTGAATGGCTTTATTATGCATTTCTGTGATTATTGTACAGAATATACTTTTAAAACTAAATGTAGGGCCGGCTCGATAGCCCAGTGGATAGGGCGCCGGCATACCACATGGGAGGCCCTGGGTTCGATTCCTGGGGACCTCTCCTAGCGGGCAGACTGCCTTGAGAATGGCAAGCTGCCATGGGCGGGCCAGAGCCGCCGTGGGCAGGGGAAAAAGCTGCCACGGACAGGGCAAAAGTCGCCACGGGCAGGGCAGGTTGCCCGTGGATGGAGCACAGTCAGCCACCCGTGAACTGAAAAGCCGGCCGTGAACAGACGCAGAGACCGCCCACAAGTGGGGAAAGCCACGCCTGCGCAGTGACCACTCTCAGCGCGTCGCTGCAGCGGGGGGAAGGGGAGATATGTAATAAAATAAATAAATCTTTAAAAACAACAACAACAACAAAAAAACTAAATGTATTTCCTCTAATGCAAATTTTCTCTTTCCTTTCTATATCTATCTAGTATGTAGTGACTTTTTTTCATCAGTTTGTCTGAGTTCTTCATTAAACATAAAAAAATATATTATAAATTGTGTCAGTTGTATTCAGTGTAAATGCTTTTTCCTTGTTTTTTATTTTTAATTTTTATCATATTAGTTTTTCAAATATAAATGTTTAAAATTTGTACAATATTGAATTTATTTTTTTCTTTCTGATTTTCCCTATTGGTTTAAAGCTTAGGGAATTGTTGTGCTTCCTAAGATCTAACAAATATTATTTTCTCTGTTACATATGTACATGAGTGTATTTGTGTACACTCATATACATACATATACTTAATGTATCCTTTCTTTGTTCTGACATATGCTGCCAATTGTGGGTAAAAATTAATTTTTTTAGTCCTAAATTTCCCAGCATCATTTGTTAAATGATCGTCCTCTTCCCCATTACTATGAAATCCTAATTCAACATACATTAAATTCCATATATGTTATCAGATCTTGTCCTTGTCCTTTTGTTCATCTGATCTAGATTTTGGTGTGTGCATTGGGGAGGGGGAGAGCATACCCCTACTCTTTATTGCTTTATTTCTTCATCAAAATATTTGATAGACATACTGGTTTGTTTTTCTAAGAGAATAAGCTTATCATATTTTTGGTTATTGAGTAAAATGCATAATAATCTTGAAAATATGTGTATACTTTTTATTATAAATTTTATATTAAAGTTTGCAGATTTTAAACACTTTGAGGCCCAAGGCCTGCCTGACTTTCTCCCATTGGATCCCCAGCACCCAGTATAGAATATGACACCAACTAAAGGCACAAAATACTTGATGAGTGATTGAATCAATTAAAGAATGCATTTTAGTTGATTACATCTACATCTCAAAACTAGCCTGAGAAAAAAGAAAAGGGGAAGCAAAACTAACTTGAGAAAAGCATCTTTATATTGTTCAATCATCTCTTCTAGAAAAACCAACCCTTACTCTTTTATTCAAGGCTCCTTTTATATATTTCTTCACAAATATAAGTCGCAAATACTTTTTTTGATGCTTATTACAAAACTATTCTATCCTCAGGATTGTAAATGATTTATTTTTTTAATCATCTACCATCTTACAGTTTTTAAACAGAAAAGCAATTGACTTTATCTTGTCAGCCAATACACTCAACATTTAACTCATCTTAATGACATTTTACTAAACTCTGAGATCTTTCATTGTGAAATACACCATTGATTTAACAACTTAAAGTAAAACCATGTTAAATCAGCACAATGATAGCAAGATCCTACTTAGCAAAATTTCAAAAATTATAATATATATGTGTATAATGCCTATATTTCTGTGTGAACATATATTTATCTTTTTTTTCTTATTCTTACTAATTGTTCATTTTGCAAATGTTAACTGCTTCACCACCAAAGATTCATAGCAGACAAAGGTACTAAAGTTAACTGAAGCCTCAACACCTGGAAGAGGGACATATTAAGCCCCAGCGCTGAGAGCAGTGTTTTCCACCTTGTTGCTTCTATGTGAATTTAACTGGGGTAATTCAGGTGCCAAATTCAATTAAGGTTGAGAAGAGTGGATTTTAACCCTGGCTGTACGTTAGAATTACCTGGGCTGCTTCTCAATGATTCTGATTTATTTGCTCTGGGCAGGTCCCATGCAAGGGCAGGTTCTTCAAGCTCCCCAGGTGTAGTAAAATGGAGTGAGTGCCGAGTTCCATGTTATTGGTCTATATGCTGTGCTGGTGGGGGTATGTAAGGAACACCTGCACCCCAGGAATTCTCAGACTCTTCAGTGTCTTAGAGTGCATTTTAAATCCCTAGGAAAGATACAAAATTACTAGACCACATCTGCATACGTATTTTCATAGCCTCACAATTGCAACTTAAATTTCTTGGCGAGATGAATGGAGTAATTATTTGTCTTCCCTACTAGACTCTGAGTACCACTTGGGCAAGGGTCATGTCTAATTTTGCTCTGGATCATATTCTACCAACTACAGTTCCCTAAGTTTAGTTGATCATGATTTATTGTTCTTATTGTGTTTTTTTTCCCCTTGATTTTGCTTTGTTTTGGTTTAGTATCCCATCTGGGCATTGTTGCAAAGAACCAGTTCTGGAAAATGGTGCTATAAAATAAATTATTTCCATTATTGCCATCCCTTGTGAATCACCCGGGTCCTCTCATTTGATGGAACTGCTGAGCTCCTCAGGAAGGCAACTAAACAGGAAGAAGAAACACCACATTCCTATTTGAAACTCAGCTTTCTCAAGTAGCTGGTGGGCGTATAGTTGTCAGTACACAACTTCCTTTTTTTTTTTTTTAAAGATTTATTT
>PVKH010019974.1:0-14370 GCA_004027955.1 Chaetophractus vellerosus | reverse complement strand
CCTGCAATAGTAAGTGATTCTGTATCCACCTAGCCAAAATTTTAAGATGTTAATTTTTTAAATCATTGAACTTTGATTTTCAAAATGAATCATTAAAACTGGGCAATACTAAATAATAATCTTCAGATAGAGCCTCCTTTTCTTCCTCCTGGTACTCAAGCATTTCCCCTCTTCTCACCTTCTCCTGTCTACTCACCTCTTATCCATATCTTGGATTCCACCATTTGGTTCTGGTCAACATTCTGGATGAAACACGATATGTTCCTGGCATTTTCTTGGACCATAAGGTAGGACTCCACATCAAACAAGCCATGCTTGTTTGCATTCACCTTGGAGTCTGAGGGCAAATCATGCCCCTGTGGTCCTTTCCACTTCACTGTGGGCTGGGGGAACCAACCCCAAGACTGGCAGCATAACTGGATTTCTTCATCAACATATCCCATGATAGAAACAAGAGGAGTTGAGCCCAGTGCTGGGGAGAAACAGGGAAGGGATGAAAGTAGAGATCATATAGCAGGCCACAGCTGTTCTGATCCAGGTTCTCCAAGCACATAGCTGTTGCCTCCTTATTTCTTTTACACCCACATAACAGAAACACTACTGTAAACATTTGCATGGTCTTTGTTCATTCAATATTTATTTAACAACTACTATAATTTTGGCTATTCCTAAGCACTAAAAATGATGACATGAATAAGACAGATCCACTTCTATGAGGAGCTCACTGACTAAAGGTAGAAAAATGCAAACAAATATATTTCATTGTGATAATTGTATCCATGGAAGCACGATCTAGATAGGAAAAAGACAGAGAGAGATTAACTCTCAGGGAATGTCATGGGTGACATTGCACCCCGCTGTGCTTGATGAATACAAGTTTTGTAGGTGGGCAAGGTGGGGAGAGGGATTACCATGCCATGAAGAGGGACAAATACACACCATGGTGTGGTGGGCAGACATGCTGTAGTGTGTTCAAGCAGAATTTGGTATTTCTGGACTGTGATTTTCAAGAAGGCATGAAAGTGAGATCAGATCTGAGTGATGCACAGAGGCAGGCCATGAAGACTGTGAATGCACTGTCTTCAGAGGTGGGAACTAATGCCCTGGAGGTACTCTAAACCTGTATGGCTGTTGACTGGCTTCTAGCAGGTAGTAGTTATGACCAGACATACATCTTAGAGAACTCCCCCTAGGTGGCAGCATCAATGAGGAATCACAGGAACCCTTCAGGAAGACAGTGGCCATCCAGTCTGCCACTGAAGTCACTCAAGTGTGAGAAGAGAAGACCTGGACAACTAAGAGGCTATGAGAAGAGAAGAGAGAGGAGTAGTAGCTATTTGGTACATAGAGTAAATGGAACCAACTGGAAGCCAAGGAAAGCATTAGCTTGATATCCTATCTTTTGAATGGAGGGACAAGAAAGCAACCCTTACAGAGGTGACATCTATTTGATCTTTTGTTATTGCTCATCTCTGTATCTCAGCTTCTAGACAAGCACATGGAGCCTAACAAATGTTTGTTTAGTGAGTAAATGAATGAAGGAATGATGCTGTAAGCACAAAGAAAGGGGGTCAGATAAATTAGTGTACATTTGTTTCTCCCTGTTCTTCCCTCAGAGTAAATTTATAAATCCTGGAAATAACATAAAAAGCAAGCATAATAGAACTCAAAAATGTGGAATGAGGAAGAGATCTCATACTGGAGAAGTAATACAAAAGGTGTGCATAAAAGGGCACCTATCACACCAACAACCAGGGAAATATGAACTTGAATGAGAATAAGCAAATGATGGTAACAAGATGAATCAAATTTTGGAATTACCTGACAAAGACTTTAAAAAGCTATTAAAAGACAAAGCTGGAATGTTCAGGATGCTGACAGCAGCTTTGAGGATGGCCCCTTCTTCTCTGATTCTTTTATGGCACACCAAGAAAGTATACGACAGATGATAAGTTTTTCTGAAACTTTTGGAAGTCATTTGCTCAGTATCTCCAATAGTAGACAAAAAGCTCATTATCATAGGATGTGATGATGGTGAAGATTCCTTTAATTGTACAGATGTCAACCCTTTTCAGGCATTAGACCAAATGATGTTAAAAATGTAAAACCTTATGCAGGAATTACAAAGAAACTTTGGTCAGCTTTCAATGGATCCAGTTGGACATTTGTTTTGTTCTTCCTCAGTTATGACTTATTCCAAAGTAGAAGATGAGCCACCAAATGTTTTCCAGACCTCAACTCAAACCCATATGGCTCCTGGAGGAATAAAGGAAACTAGAAGAACATTAAAAGATTCTGACTGTGGACTAGAAATAATGGCTGTTGGTTATCATATCCATGATCAAGCTCATGTTATTTAAAAATCAAGGAACAGCAGACTTGGAGATGAAGAGGTCAACATCAAAGGATCTCCTGTCAAAATGAGCAAAAAGGGAATCATCATGCATTTTATTTGTTTAATTTGGGTTGTTTGAACAGAGAAAATAATAGTGCTGGGTTAATACACATAAGACCAATATCTTGTTTTTAAATCAATACTGTATTTAGCAAGTTTCCTCTGATATCTGAATGTTCTTAGAAATGTTAGCTTTATATCTTCCCTGCTGTAGGAATAAATTTTTGATAAAAAAAGCTATTATAAAAATGATTCAACAAGCAACTATGAATTATCTGAAAAGAAATGAAAAAAAATAGACATTATAAAAATAAAACAAATGGAAATTATATTGAATAATACAAGAGCTGAAATAAAAAAACTCTCTGAAAGGGCATAATACAGCAGTGGAGATGGCAGAGGAGTGAATCATTAAATTTAAATATAGAGTAATAGAATTTGCAACCCTGAACACAGGAAAGAAAATAGATTGTTAAAAAGAACAGACTTTCAGGGAACTGTGAGACAATAACAAAAGATCCAACATTTGTATCACTAGAGTCCCAGGTGGAGACAAGAAAAGAGATTGGGGCTGAAATAACACTTGAAAAACTGATGCCAGATGGGGACACAAATTTGGCAAAAAGCATAAAATTATAGATTCAAGGAGCTGAGCAAACACCAAATAGAAGAAAACAAAAGAAATTCAGACTTAGACATGTCATAATAAAACTTCTCAAAACTAAAGATAAAGAAAAAAACCTTGAAAGCAACAAGAGACAAATGATGTATTACATATTAAGGAATACAAGTTGAATGACAGGAGATTGCTCATCAGAAAGTTTGTAGGTCAGAAACACATGACATGACATTTTTCAAATGCTAAAGGACAAGAGCTGTCAATTATAAAATCTATATCTTACAAAACTATCCTTCAGAAATGAAAGGAAAATAAATTTCAGATTTATTCTCAAGTGAAGGAAAACTAAGAGAATTGGCATTAGTAGATCTATCCTTAAAGAATTACTAGAGGGAGTTCTTCAAACAGAGAGGGAATGATAAAAAAGTAATATTAGAATAGGAAGGAAGAGAAAACAATAGGGTGAACAAAAATTAAGGGTAAATACAATAGAACATCCTTCTCATGAGTTTTTAAAATCATGTTTGATAGTGGAAACAAAAGTTATAACACTTTGTGATGTGATGCTCAATATATGCAGAAGTGACACTTAAAGGAATGTTAGATAAAAAGGGGGGAAAGTAATAGGACTTAAATCAAAGTAAAGTTTACACATTTCAATCCAATGTTAAATTTTCCATACTAGTAAACTATGATTATTATATAAATAACAAGGGGGGATTGTGGGAACATGGCTGATGGGTTAGACATATAAATCTTAGCTCTCACTAAAACAACAAAGAAAAAGCCAGAGGCTGCTGTGGGGACCTGCTATGGGGCACAGCAAACCAGAACACTGCTTACCAACCCCCAGAAGAGTGAGGGTCAGAGACACGATGAAGCCAAAAGAAGTAATCTTGACTTATTAAACCCCTGGCTGCTGGGAAAGGCTCCCTACCCCATCCCTGAGATATTAAGTGAGTATAAAACTCCTGGTAAATTGTATCTAAGAGTAGAGCAGACATCTACCTCCAAGGGAAGTGCTCTGAGTCATCTAGGACAGTACTTGACAGGTAGGAAAGCCAGGAATAATCAAGAGTTGCTTGCCTTGGTGACTGGAAGGGGCACACATACTCGGCCCTCAGGGTGGACAGACTAGGTGGAGACACTAGCCCCCTGTTCCAAACAGAACTCTAATGGCAGATTCTCTGTGAGGAAAAGGGTCTGGGAGAGTGGAGAGAGATCTCTTTGCTGCTGGCAAAACTGGGCCCCCTTAATATCAAAAGGGACCCTGACTTGACAGGGAGAAGGGAGGGGGATCACCTCAGGCTGGCAATCAAGCCCAGCCACCTAGGTAAAGAGAGGAATTATATCAGAGAGGAGACAGAGACAGGTGGTAACCAGCACCACTCTAACTGACTGCAGGGGATCAATCCTGCCCAAGGGAAAAGGGGCTGATAGCCTTCTGAAAGGCTAATCAACCCCAAGACTCATAATACCTCAGTGGGAAACTTCTTCCTAGTATATATGAGGTCTCTGGTTCGATTCCTGGCTATTCCTTGGCAAGAGATCCACTAGGTTACCAGGTGAAATTTTATGACAGGGAACATATAGACATTTTCTTTGTATTAGCTTTAATTTGATTTCTTATTTTTTTTAAAAGTTCATTTTCATTTATTTCCCTTACTTTACTCACTAAAACCCAGTGTAAAACCTGCAGAGGGCAGACTGCAGGGTGAGTAATTGAGGAACACCAGCAGCCTGAGAAGATCCTTGGGGGTCTAAGAAAGAAGGCTGTTTTTCCATGTTTATTATTATCTTTTTCTTCTGTCTCCTTTTTTTAAAAAATGAGTTGCTGCTGTCTTGTTTCTTTCTTGTTTCATAACCCTTGCCTTTCTTTCTCTGCTTGTTTATTTTTGCCTTTTCCTTTATTCTTTTGGTTACTGATCTATTCTTCCTACGCTATTTTGTTTCACTCATTCATCTTTATATCTTTTGTTTTCTGTTGTTATTCTTTCATTCCACCTCTTTATTTGGTCTCCAAATTTTCTTGTTTGTATTTCTCCCTCTATCCCTTATTCTCTGCATGCTTTCTCTTATTTACTTTTTTCTTTCTCTCTTCTCTGTTTTCTTTTCCCCTCTTCTCACTATTCCAGCATTTTAATTCATTCTATATATTTGTTTCTCTATTCTGTTTCTTGATTCATTGTTTCAATTCCACTTTCCTCATCGTATTCCTCTGTGCTTCTTACTCATGTTAATTTTCCAAATTCCTAGGTCTTGTACATTTGTTCTCCTGCCTTTTACTAACACTATTAATTAAATTATATATTCTTTTTGTCTTCCTATCTCTTTCCTTTTATCTGGTCCTAATTTTTTTTTCTTTCAAAGGAGCACAGGCAGATCTCTCTCACAAAAAGCAGCTGAGTGAGGGAAAGACCCTGCCTGAGTGAGCTGTTTTGGGAATCCACAGACGATGAGGTCACAAGGCATCAATCTGAAGGGAGCTAGACAAAGAGATGAATTCCTCAAGGTGCTGCTGGCTAGATTCTCAGTTACTGTGTTTACTCTTCTTTGATTTCCCCTTTTCTTTGTATATCTATTTTCTATCCCAAGGCTATCCATTTCCCTTCCCTCATCATTCTATCTTCTGCTTTCAGTTGTTGTTCTTACACTGCACCTCTCTTTGTTTAGTCTATTTTTCTGGTTTTTATTTCTACCTCATCTATGCTGTTTTATTTCTTTTTACTTTTTTTTCCTTTTGTCCTTTTTTTTTTCTCTTTCCCTCTCTCACCATCATTCTGGCCTTTTAATTCAGTCTATATATTTTCTCTATTTAGTTTCCAATTTCATTGTTGGTTCTCAACTTTTTTATTCCTATTATTCTACACTGCTTACATGACTTAAATATTCATTTTCCAAGGTCTTAAATGGTTCCTCTTCTAACAATTACTATTATTATTTCTATTATCATTTTATTTTTCTTACCTCTTTCACTTTCTCTGGCCCTAATTTTTTCCTAATAGGGAACATAGACAACAGCAATGAAATAGAATAAAAAGAACAAAGTGTCAAAGAGAAAACTTAACATACACACACAAATAGCAATTACATAAAACCATAGAGTAAAGAGAGAAGCTAATCAACTGAATAAACCCATCAAGATAAAAAGATGACTAGACAGCAACAAAAAATTTGAAAACATACTAAAAAACAGGAAGACATGGCCCAGTCCAATGAACAAACTAAAACTAGGAAGAGGAGCAGGACATTGAACAACCAACCAAAGTTGTGCCAACAAATATCATGACCAATTTAATGAAGTGAAGGAAGAGATTAAGGATATTAAGAAGACACTGGGAGAACATACTGAAGAAATTGTAAACACACACAAAAAGATAACAGATATGATAATGATGAATGGCACAATCCAAGTAATCAAAAAGACACTGGAAGCACATAACAGTATATTTGAACAGGCAGAGGAAAAAATTAGTTATGTGGAACATAGGATATCTTAAATCAAGCAGATAGTAGAACAGATAGATAAAATGATAGAAAAAATACAACAGGGACTTAGGGATTTGAATGACAACACAAAATGCACAAACATATGCATTATAGGCATCCCAGAAGGGTAAAAGAAGGGAAAGGGGACAGAAGGAATGTAGGAGGAAATAATGGCTGAAAACTTCCCAAACCTGCTGAGGGAAAGCACAGTGCACCCCAAACAGTATAAATCCCAAAGGCCTATTCCAAGACATATACTCATCAAACTGTCCAACGCTCAAGAAAAAGAGAAAATAATGAAAGTAACAAGAGAAAAGAGAACCATCACATACAAGTTAAGCTAAAAAGATTAAGTGCTGATTTCTCATCAGAAACCATGGAGGCAAGAAGGCAGTGGTATGACATAGTTAAGGAACTAAAAGAAAAAAAAAACTCCAGGCAATAATTCTCTCTCCAGCAAAGCTGGCATTCAAGAGTGATGGAGAGTTTAAAACATTCTCAGATAAACAGAAATTAAGAGAGTATGTCAATAAGAAACCTGCCTTTCAAGAAATAGTAAAGGGAGTTCTGCAGGTTGAAAGGAAAAAACAGGAGAGACAGCTGGAGGAGAGTGTAAGAACAATTAAAAAAGACAAAAAGCGAAATAAAAACAACATATGACATACACAAACCCCAAAGAAAATATGGCTAATGTAAGTAATTCCTTGAGATTAACAACACTGGATGTTAGTGGATTAAACTCACCAGTCAAGAGACACAGATTGGAGGAATGGATAAGGAAATATGACCCATCAATATGTTGTCTACAAGAAACCCACCATAGACCCAGGGATTCAAGGAAGCTGAAAGTGAATGACTGGAAAATAATCTTACAAGCAAACGATAACCAAAAAAGGGCAGGACTAGCTATACTAATATCAGGCAAAATAGACTTTCAGTGCAAAACTAGTGTAAGAGACAAATACAGACACTATGTATGAGTGAAAGGGGTAATCATTCAAGAAGAAAGAACAATCAGAAACCTTTACACACCTAAAAGAGATGCCTCAAAATACATGAGGCAAACAGTGGAAATACTAAGAGGAGAAATAGATTCCCCTGCAATTATAGTGAGGGACTTTAATACACCATTTTCACCATTAGACAGAACATCTCAACAAAGAATCAACAAGGAAACAAAGACTGTGGTTAATACATTAGAGGATCTGGACCTAATAGACATATACAGAACACCACACCCAAATACAGTGGGATATGCTTTCTTCACAAGTGCAAATGGGTCATACTCCAAGAAAGAACACATGTTATGTCACAGAAAAAATCGCTATGAATTCAGAAAGATTGTGACTATACAAAGTAATTTCTCTGACCACAGTGGAATGAAATTGGAAATCAGTAAAGGCCAAAGAAACAGATTAGGCACAAAGATATGGAAGTGAAACAACATACTTTTGGACAAACAGTGGGTCAAGGAGGAAATCTCAAAAGAAACCAGTAACTACCTTGAAATGAATGAAAATGAGAACACAACATATCAAAACCTGTGGGATACAGCAAAAGCTGTCTTGAGGGATATCCACAGCCATAAATGCATATATCAAAAAAGAAGAGCAAAAATTGAAGACCTAACAGCACACCTAGAGGAATTGGAAAAACATCCCCAAACTAACCCCAAAAGAAGTAAAAGGAAGGAAAAAACAAAGATTTGAGCAGAACTAAATGAAATAAAAAATAAGAAAGCACTAGAAAAAATAAACAAAATGAAAAGCTGGTTCTTTGAGTAGATAAATAAAATTGACAAAGCCTTAGCCAGACTAACAAAGAAAAATAGGGAGCAAAGAAAAATACATAAAATAAGAAATGAGGAAGGGGATATCACCACTGAAATAGAAATTAAGAGTATCATAAAAGGATATTTTGAAAAATTATATGCCAAAAGAATGATAATTTTGAGGAAATGGACAAATTCCTAGAAAGTAAAAAACAGCCTACATTGATGAAAGAAGGATATGATGAACTCAAGAGTCCAATTACAAGAAAGAGATAGAGTCAGGCATGAAAAATCTCCCAGTTAAGAAGAGCCCAGCACCAGATGGCTTCACAGGTGAATTTTACCAAACATTCTGGAAAGAACTAACACCAATCCTACTTAAGCTCTTCCAAAAAAAAGAGAAGTAGAAGGAATATTGCCTAACTCATTCTATGATGTCAGCATTACCCTAAAACCAAAGCAAACAAAAATGCCACAACAGAGTCCAGAGTGCTAACCATTACAGTTACTATTTATGTACATTCATGTATGCATGATTTACTTCAATAAATTTTTTTAAATGAAAAAAAAAGTATTATTGGAACAATGAATTTTTAAAAATGCCACAACAAAGGAAAATTACTGATCAATCTCGCTAATGAACCTAGATGTTAAAATTCTCAACAAAATACTTGCTAATCGCATTCAACAACATATGAAATGAGTTATACACCACAACCTAGTGGGGATCATCCAGGGTATGCAAGGATGGTTCAACATAAGAAAATCAATCAATCTAATACACCACATAAAAAGATTGAAAGAAAAAAGTCACATGATCATATCTATAGATGCAGGAAAAGCATTTGACTAAACACAGCACCCTTAAATGATAAAAAAACACTGCAAAATATAGGAATAGAAGGAAACTTTCTGAACATGATAAACAGTATATATGAAAAACCCACAGCTAGCATCATCTTCAATGGTGAAATCCTAAAAGCTTTCCTTCTAGGATCAGGAACAAGACAATGATCCTCACTATCACTGCTCCTATTTAGCATTGTCTTAGAATTTCTTGCTTGAGCACTGAGGCAAGAAAAAGATATAAAAGGCATCCAAATTGGAAAGGAAGAAGTAAAAATCTCACTATTTGCAGATGACCTGATCCTACACATAGGAAGCCCTGAGAAACCTACAACAAAGCTTCTAGAACTTATAAATGAGTTCAGTAAAGTCTCAGGCTATAAAATGAATGTTCAAAAATCAGTAGCATTCTGTACACCAATAATGAGCAATCTGAGGAGGAAATCAAGAAAAAAATTTCATTTACAATAGTAACTAAAGGAATCAAATACCTAAGAAAAATTTTAACTAAAGATGTAAAGGACTTATATCCAACACAGTTAAAGGAAATCTAAGAAGACTTAAACAAATGGAGGAATATTCCCTGTTTATGGAAAGGAAGACTAAATATCATCAAGATGTCTATCCTACCCAAACTAATGTACAGATTTAATGCAATCCCAATAAAAATCAACACGGTATTTTTAAAGAATTGTAAAAACTAACTACAAAATTTATTTGGAAGGGTAAGAGGCCCTGAAATGCCAAAGACATATTGAAAAAGAAAAATGAAGTTGGACATATCACACTACCTGACTTTAAAATATACTACAAAGCTACAGTGGTCAAAACCACATGATATTGTCACAAGGATAGATACTTTGACCAATTGAACCAAATTGAGAGTTCTGATATAAATCCTTGCCTATACAGTCATCTGATATTTGACAAAGCCACCAAGCCCACTCAACTTGGAGAGAATGGTCTCCTCAACAAGTGGTGCATGGATAAATGGATATCGATATCAATAAGAATGAGAGAGGTACACCATCTCACACCTTATACAAAAATCAACTCAAGAGGAACAAATATCTAAATATAAGGAATGAAGACCATAAAGACCTTGGAAATTAATGTAGGGAAGCATCTACAGGATCTTGCAATAGGAAATGGTTTCATGAACTTCACACCCAAAGCAGGAGCAGTGAAACAAAAAATAGATAAATGAGATCTCCTCAAAATTAAAAACATTTGCACCTCAAAGGATGTTATCAAGAAAGTGAAAAGGCAGCCTACCTAATGGGAGAAAATATTTGGCAACCATATGTTTGCTGGAGCTCATATCCTGCATATATAAAGAAATCCTACACCTCAACTGTAAAAAGACAAACAACCCATTTTAAAAATAGGGAAGTGACCTGAAAAGACACTTCTCCAAGAAGAAATACAAATGCAAAAAAGTGCATACAAAGATGCTCATCATCACTAGCTATTATGGAAATGCAAGTCAAAACTACAATGAGATGCCATCTTACACCCATTAGAATGGCGGCTATTAAAAAAAAAACAGACAATAAGTGTTGGAGAGGATGTGGAGGAATGGGAACCTTCATCCACTGCTGGTAGGAATGTAGAGTGGTCCAGTCATTGTGGAGGACCATTCCATGGTTCCTCAAAAGCCTAGCTATAGAATTTACATATGACCCAGCAATTCCACTACTGGGTATATAACCAGAAGAATTGAAAGAAAAGACACGAACAGATATATGCATACCAATGTTCATAGCAGCATTGTTCACTGTTGCCAAAAGTTGGAATCAACCCAAATGCCCATCATATGCAAACAATATACCTGATAGAAGCCTAATATCCTGCATATATAAAGAAATCCTACCCCTTGAAAATAA
Source organism: Chaetophractus vellerosus (assembly GCA_004027955.1). Classification (NCBI taxonomy): domain Eukaryota; kingdom Metazoa; phylum Chordata; class Mammalia; order Cingulata; family Chlamyphoridae; genus Chaetophractus; species Chaetophractus vellerosus. Next base: position 3,364 of record PVKH010019974.1, on the reverse strand, counting down.
AAAGAGTAACAACCCATTTAAAAAATGGGCAAGTGACTTGAAAAGACACTTCTCCAAGGAAGAAATACAAATGACTAAAAAGCACATGAAAAAATGCTCAGCATCTCTAGCTATAAGAGAAATGCAAATCAAAACTACAATGAGATATCATCTTACACCCATTAGAATGGCGGCTATTAAAAAAACTGCAGTTTATAAATGTTGGAAAGGATGTGGAGGACTGGGTTCCCTCATCCACAGCTGGTGTGATTGTGGATTGGTACAGCCACTGTGGAGGAAAATATGGCAGTTCCTCAAAAAACTAAATATAGAACTTCCACATCATCCAGCAATTCCACTGCTGGGTATATACCCAGAAGAATTGAAAGCAAAGACACGAACAGATATATGTGCACCAATGTTCATAGCAGCATTGTTCACAATTGCCAAAAGCTGGAATCAACCCAGGTTGGGAGAGGGACCAGGTGAACACTGGGGATTTGCAGATGTGTGGTTGAAAGTACAAAGTTGAGAATTCTCTTATGGCTATTTGACAAGGGAGGGTTACTGGCTTAGGATGTTGGGTTGGGGGGGCATTTGGGACAGGGTGCACTTGGAATAGGCTTCTAGGGAGGATGTGAGTGATCCTTGCCATAATGCGTTGTATCAGTGAGTGGATACCCACATAATGAGTGGGAAGGTGTTGTACTCCCATCCTCAGGAGGACCAATTTGTTCACACATAGACAGGTAAGAGTCTCTCCAGAGCATGAGGGGTTCCTAATAGGGGAGGACAGACCAGTGTGTCAAGACCTCAGTCTTGCTGCATGTAACTATGAATCTTCTCATCCAAGGAGTGAAGCCAGGGGGCTGACTTGGGCCACAAGGGGAGGGAGAGGGAGGAATAGAATAGATTGAACTGGGAGTATTCAGTGGGCAGTGGAAGGGTTCTACATGATCTTACAATGATGGACACAGGACATAGTAAATATCAAAATTTACAAAAGTATATGGCCTAAAATGTAAAGCATAATGTAAAACATTGACTATGTTTACTAGCTATGGTTCACTACTTGTATATCAGTTATAACAAAGATACCATCTACATATAAAAAGGTATTAATATGGGGGAGGGAGAAAAGAAGGAAGATGTTGGGTATATGAGAGTATCCTGTGTTCTGTGAGTGACTTTGCTGTGATCTAAAACTTCTTTGAAAACAAAATGAAAAATAGTGAGACACTGGAGAATGAGAGGGAGAAGGTGCCACGGTACAGACTGTACACCAGGTAATGCAGTGATGAAAGGCAAAAGGTCAAAAAATTATATACTTTTAATTTTTTAATATCCCAATCTTTTAAATTTCAATTATTTTTAGTTTTAAATTTTTTTTTATGTATTTTATCTCTTACATGTAAACTTATCATTATTATTTCATTTTCCTATGAATTGTTTTTGGCTATTGTATTGGCTTCATCTTTAAAGAAGCTTTGGATCACAGAAGGGTTACAACTTGGTTGGGAGAGGATTATTGGTAGGGGGTGTCATGAATGGGGAGTGTGTGGGAAGAAGTTCACTTGAACATATAAAATTGTTCAAATGTTCACAGGGCATTGTCACTGTGGTTGGAGAATCACTCAATAAATGAGAGAATACTGATTTCCCATCCTGGAGAGCTCTGCCACATTCTCTAAGGGAACAGCAACAATCCCCCAAGTGCAGGGGCAGTGTCTGGCAAAGGAGGATGGTCCACTGATGGGCCCTTGTTATTGATGACTAGCCTTATGAATCTTTCCTCTTGAAATTGAAACAGCCTACTGTTATGGGGTGCCTAAGTGTTGCCTCCTGAGAGCCTCCTTGTTGCTCAAATGTGGCCTCCCTCTAATCCAAACTCAGCATATGAATGCATTACCTTCCCTGCAGCATAGGACATGACTCCCAAGATTGAGCCTCCCTGGCTCTGAGGGATTGCTATCAATCACCAACTAGCAATGCAACTGGGAAATGACCTTCAATAAAGGGGAAAATGTAAAGACAAATGAATTTATATGGCTAAGAGACTTCAAAGTGAGCTGGGAGGTCATCCCAGAGGTAACGCTTACACACATCTCAGCAGGATCTCACAGACTTCCAAAGTAGATACTACCCCAAATAGTGGGGCTATTGAGGGATCTGGAGACACCCTGGTCCTATGATCAATTGGATAGCTCTGGAATTTGATGCCTTGCCAGTGGGCCCTACTTTGTTATGTGTGCTCCTGAGAGTGACAGTGTTGGACTCAATTTTTTCTTCCTTTCACATGGCTCATCTGTCCCTTCTTTTTAAACCTAATAATTGGTGCTGGTGTTTGTAGGTGTAAGTCCAGAGACTCGAGTCTTTGGGATGTCCATGTGCCAGCTTGGCCCAGAACTTTGGAGGAGTTGCAAAACCTACTCTACAGCTCATTGGACTCACTGAGGACAACTGGTAGGGAGATGATGATGGACAACAGCCATCCCAGAGAATGGAGAGAGTCTGCAGCTGCAGGAAGGATAGTGTCATCCATCTTCCCCATGAGATATAAGCTTCCTCTCAACTGGAGGTGGAGTGGACTTCATCATCCCTTGGGATTGAGGGAAGAACTATGGACTAGATTGGACTTATTGGTATTTTACTATAGACATATTGTGATTCTCGCAATGGAAGAAATTACAACACTGATGTGGAGCCAGTGGTCACTGGAAGCTCTGGGGGCAGGGAGAGGGAAAAACAGTTGTAATATGGTGGGTTTTAGGACTTGGGAATCACCCTGGGTGACATTTCAATGACAGATACAGGCCATTTTTATCATCACATAACATGCAGAGCTGTGTAGGTGAGAGTGTAGTTTACAGTGTGAATGATGTTCCATGCTTAATGGCAAAGCTCCAGGATGTATTTATCAATTTCAATGAATGTGTCACACTAATGTAAGATGTTCATGTAAGAGGATGTGGAAGGTGTGGTGAGTGGGGCATATGGGAATCTCTATATCTTTGTGTAACATTTATGAAATCTATACATCTTTTAAATTTTTTTAAAAAATTAAAAAATAAAAAACTGTTAAGAAAAAAATACTTAATGATATACTTAAAAATAGTACAAATTAAACATGATAGAACCCTAAAAAATAACCTAGTAACCCACAGGAAGTCAAGAAAAGAGAACCAGAAGAAGGAGAAACAGGAAACAAATAAAATAAATAATAAAGTGGCAGACTAAAGCCTTAATATATCAATAATGACCTTAAATATAAATGGTCAAAATATGCAAATTAAAAATAGAGCAGGGAAGATGGTGTCATATTAAGAAGGCAAAGCTCAGCTCTTTCACAAAGACAACAGAGAAAGAGCCAAAAGCTGCCAGAGGG
>PVKH010019973.1:0-14717 GCA_004027955.1 Chaetophractus vellerosus | reverse complement strand
AATTTGTGAGCAAACTGTACTGGTAACCAAGCACATGGTCTGGTATGAGAGGAATAGTGAGCAAGGACAAGAAGTGGTTTAGACATAAATAAGTAAATTGGAGAGCTAAAGACTTTTAGGAAGTCATAGAGCAGGTAGAGGCACAGTGAAAATAAGAGACATCCAGAAGGAAGGGAGCTGTGCTCAGCTGTGATATTTGAGATTTTTGAGGTGCACTGATTCCAGATGTTGAGAAGATACTGTGGGCTGCCCTGGTTTGGGAGTGGCTGAAGTATCATGAAAATGAAGCTCTCTGCAGAGTTAAAGAAGGGAGGGAAACATGAGGTGTGGTGTGTCTAATGATAAAGAGGTTACCAGAGTACCATCCAGGTTAGTGAAAGGAGAAGGGAGTTGGTGCCAATGTCTTCAGGAAGTCTGCAGGGGTGAGTATTCAGAGACAGAAAGTTGGCAATTATGAAGCCTGGTGAGTGATGTAGACAGGCAGCATTTACCACAAGAAATGAGGGACATCAGCTTTACCTATTATGGCAGCATTAATCAGCCAGGAAATCCCAGCCTTGCTTCTCCAGCCTGGGCTTGGGAGTGGAGGAAGTGGGGAGATGGGACATGATGAGGGAATGAATTTTCTTGGTTTCAGGAGCCTGCAAAGTGGGGAGTATTCTTGTGGAGGAATGAGGTATCTACGACATGGAATGGGGGATTTGAAGATGCAGGAATGTTTGCTTGCTGTGGAATGTGTGCACCAGAAAGGGAAGAGGCAAGATTGTAGAGTGACGGGACAAGTATGGCAGGAGGGAGAGGGAAAGCATAGAATAATTCTTGGATACAAATATAACCAAATATAATTTGGATGCCAGTAAATAATGTCACTTTAAACCTTGCCTGTACTTTTGGATGATTTATTTTTGGTGATCTTCCAATTAGCTAGGAAAGGTCTCAATACTCAAAAGTACATGGGTATTATACTTTTTAAAAATAGCTGAAGATAATCTTCTTGTTATCTAGCAACTTGGGACATGGAATTTTCTCTGCAAAGTCTGTCATTTAATTTGTATAGGAGAAACGTGAAAGCAGACTTATTTTTATGTCTTTTTTTGGATAATATAATTATTCTTGAATACTAATGGGATTTCTTTTTTCTGAATTTTTGATATTCAAAAGTTTTACTGGGATGTAGCTAGGTAATTGTCTCTTTACTTTGGTTTTCACTTGTATTGAGTAAATTGTTTCAGTGAGCAAACCCAGGTCTTCACCTAGATGAGTTTTCTTCTTGTGTACTTTGTTATTCTTCCATTGATTTCTTCTTTAGAAAATTTCGACTTTGTGCTGAGTCTCCTTTACAGTCCTCTGTTCTCTCATTTATTTGGTATTTCATTTGCTTTTCTTACTTTATCACTTGTCTTTGAGGAAGTCTATCAAGTATGCTTTCTGGGTTACTGACTCAATTTTCTATAGCACTGGTTTTACCATTCTGACTTCAAAAACAAGTTTAAATTTTGGTACTGCATTTAGTTTCCTGTCAGTATTTCCTTACTTCATCTTCTGTGTTTAAAAATTTCTGCCTGCTGTTGCATTTTCATCATAGATTTCTATCTTATCTGTCACTTCTTTTTTTTTATGAAGTCCATTTTCTTTCATGTTTGTCATGTTCTAAAATTTAATTTTTTATAGTAATTATTTTCCCAAACTGTGACTTTCTTCTGCATCTTGAGTGCTATTCTTATTTTTTAATATTGATTTTTTTCCCTAAAATGATATTTTTCAGTGTATTCAAATTAAACTATGGACTATTCCATCTAGTTCTCATTGGGTCAGTAAACAGTGTAGGTGAACAGTTTTTGACCCCCTTACCAAATAACATGATGTTGTTTAGATCCTTCTTAATTATTTTAGAGAGCCAGCTAAATTCATGACTGTTATTAAAATTTCCAATATCAGACTAATTCTGTGGTTCTTTGCTAAATTGATGGGAGACTTTCTGCCTCTTATCTCTGTACAACCAACTAAATAAGAACAATATCATTGTTGGATTATATGAATCAATATGGAATTTCCTTGCCAGAAGTGGTGAATAAAAACACCACAAAATCCATTATATCTTTCCTCTTTGGCTTCTTTTACTATTGCTTTGTATCAAGAGATGGCTATATTTTATGACCAGTATTCTTTCTTCCTGTAGTCAGTGTTGCATTAAAACAAATTATGGTACCAGAATGGATGTAGAAAGACAAATACTGATAGTTTATAAAATAACATAAGATGAGACTCTGTTGGAAGGGCAAGCATTTTGGATGCCAAGAAACTGTCCAATCCCTTTCTTCCCTCTATCATCTTAATCCTATCTATGGAAATAACTTCCTGAGTTCTAGCAGATCACCAACTCATATTCATTGTTCTTAGTGCTTTAGAATTTTTATGCCTCTTTTAGGTTGTAGTGGGATGCTGGAGGTGAAAAAAGTGAGTAAAATCTAGTTATGCATAAAGTTAACATGAAAGTTTGAGAAATCCATGAGATGTTAGTGATATGTAGCTGGCGTTTGTAAGTAGGTAGCCAGAGAAGGAATTATGAGGCTTCCATAAATCAAGGGTAGTTTGAACTTGTAAATTGAGACAGAAAGGCAGAAGAGGCTCTGAGGAATGCCACATAGATGACATAGATGGAAATTGAAGATACGGTGAATGAGATTGAGAAGGGGTGGTCAGATAGGTAATAGAGGGACCAGGAGAATGTAATACCTTGAGAATAAGAGAAGGGCAAACTTCACGAAAATTGATACATCTAAAAATAATGAAATGCTAGAAGGATGTTAAGAGAGATGAAATATTAGAAACATAATTTAATATGGCAATTGGTATGGCACTGACTACCTTCAAAAGTGAAGTATAGCAAAGTTGGTTTAATAAATCCTTCTTGAATAAGAAGAAGTGCAAAACTGAGTGATACTATGGAATAAATTTAGGTAAATGCCAATGATTTTATGTGTCCTTTTAAGTAATAGGTAAGGTAGCATCAGGTGCGTGAAATTTACTTAAGTGTTTGTTTTTATTTAAAACAGAATACAAAGATTTATCTTTGACATTGCTTCATTTAAAAAATGTCATTTTAATTATTGCTAATCCCTGCTTTTAAAAAGCCATTCAAATAATTTCAGTTTAACATGATATCATCTTAATCATATTCATATCCAAACTGATTCATATCAGATTTAAAATTCAAATATTAAGGGGAAATCAAATAAGAAATACTTTGGGTTATTTGCATTATTTTTCACATGAAATAATGTAAAGCTTTTGCTTGGTATATCTGATGACTTTATGGATTTGTTTTATGACTAATCTTGAAAACGCTTATAATTGGGTTTTTAATCTATATTTTGTTTTAATAGAACTTAAAGGAGCAAGAAAGGACTTCAGAAGTTATGATAAACCCTGGCAGCTAAACGCAAAGAAGCCTAAAAAGTCAAAAAGTGATCTTGCTGTGTCTAATATTTCTCCACCATCACCGGAATCCAAATCATGTAAGGGTTTGATACTCAGATGTTACTTAATGTAAATAAGTCTATATTATTAAAAAATAAAGAGATAAGAACTGAAGCCAAACTTTTTCCATGAGATTTCTGGCTATGAATCCTAATGAATTTCACACTCATTTCGGCATTAGCCTTCCATCCATCCATCCATCCATCCATTATCCATCTGTCCAGCCACCCACCCATCCATCCCTCCATCCATCCACCTTCTCTCTCTCTCTCTCTCTCTCTCTCTCTCTCTCTCTCTCTCTCTCTCTGCTCACTCATATTCTCAAATATGTGTAATTGATTTAGACTTCTCTGAGTTTAATATTCTTTTAAGAATGCAAGCTTCATGGAGTAACCTCTTGAATCTCCTAGTCAGTTGCACCATTGCGTTTAAAAGCAACACCAACACTACATTCAATGAAGTACATAAAAGCAAATTAAATCTTTTAGAGGTGAAGCAAAGAAGATTTCTATTTAAAACATTTAACAAAATTGAAAAAAACTTCATCCCCCAGAATCTCTCTGCCTACTCATTATTTATGACTTAAGTTCCTATACTTATTTTCACCCACTATATTCTAAGTACCCTTTCTCTTTCAACACCCGTCCTCTTTCTCACTGCATTCATAGCCATTAAGTTTCTGCAGTGTTCTCCTTCCAACATGTATCTGTAAACATATCAGACAGCTTAGGAGTCTGTAGCAATTCACAGTTTTTCTTAGAAGACAGAAGAGGTTGAAAGTGCTTCTTATACATTATTTTTTTGTGCTTGTTATAGAGTAAATGTTTATTTTAATTTCAACAGAAAAAGGAGCAGGTAGAAAATGTTTTTCTACTGTATCAGTGAATCAATTACGTGCTAACTAGAATCTGAATTCAAGCCATTTGTGAAAATGATTGAAATTCACTCTATGAGTTTCTTTACTAATAAAGTGGTACTCATAAATGGTATTGTATAAACCATACAAAATATTTGTGAGAATTTTGTGAAGTCTTACAAATTTCAAATATTCTTTAATAATTGTGTTTGTAACTGAATTGTCCTGCCGCACGAATTTGGAGTATAAAATTAGGTCTCAGCTTTTAAAGAATATACACGTTAAAATTTGGAGCACAACCTAGTTTACAACCCTAGTAATATCCAATACAATGCCTGGATCAGTTAATAAGTACTAAGTGAAAAAAAATGAATGAAGGAAGGAATGAAACAGTGAAATGCTTCAAGCCTCAGTTGATGCCTGTCTCCCTTTTGATTCTGGATGTCTCTCTTTCTGTCTTTTTTCCAATGTAAGGGCTTAGTAATTTCAAAGGTTACTCCTGGATTCCATCTTCTTGAGAAGAGAATGCCAAAATGCCAGCTCATTCTGCAGAGCCTCTGCTCCTTAGGGCCTGTTACCTAGCCAGAGTCTTGCTAGTCGTCTACATCTGATATATTCCTGCCTGTTCAGGTAGTCTAATCCCAACCTCTGGTTCCACTGTGTCACTAGCTCTTTTTTAAAAGAAATTTTATTAAAACGTATTCATAAATCAACAGTTCATCCAAAGTGTACAGTCAGTGACATTTGGTATAATCACAGAGTTGTGCATTCATCACATCAATCAATATTAGAGCATTTTCATTACTCCAAGAACAAGATAAAAGAAGAAAAAACAACAAAAATGAAAAACAAAAAACCCTATCCCTTAGTAGTCACCTCTTAATCTCTCTATCCTTCTCTTGCACTAAATAACTGCTAATCTATTTCCATCTCTATAATTTATTTGAATTTACATTTTGTATAGATGGAGTTAAACAATATGTAATACTTTTTATCTAGTTTCTTTCACTTAGCATACTTAATTTTTTTCACCATTGATGGAAGGTTATTAATATATTACTATACTCTGCTGTCCATAGTTTGCTTTGGTTGTATTTATGCCTATATATCACCCTGATATTAAAATCTTATAACATTAACATATATTTGTTCTGTTTCCAAGAAAAACATTCTTATATATGCACTATTAACTATTAATATTTCACCAGAGTTTTACTATGCTGTATAGTCCCATGTTTCATTTTTTACCCTTCCTTCTAGTGATATATACAACCTTAGACTTCCCTTTCAACCACCGTCATACACACAAAGTAGCGCTGCCAATTAAAAACACTATGATGTACTTTTACCATTTCTCTTCATTTCCAAACATTTAAAAACAACCTTTTTACCAATTCTGCACAGGTTAAACCTCAGCTTTCCCTTCTCCAACCTTATTCTATTTTCTGGTGACTTATATTCTAGCTATTAACATATGGGTTGGATCATTATATTCAGTTCATAATAGCAAATCATTCAGTATTTGCCCTTTTGTTTCTGGCTTGCTTCACTCAACATGTCCTCCAGGTTCATGTTGTCATATGCTTCACAACTTCATTTCTTCTTTCGGGTAAATAATATTCCATTGTGTGTATATACCACAATTTATATATCCATTCCATCATTTCATGGGCATCTGGATTGTTTCTATCTTTTGGCAATTGTGAATAATGCTACTCGGAACATTGGTGTGCAGATGTCTGTTTGTGTCCCTGCTCTCAGTTCTTTTGGGTATATACCTGTAGCGGTATTGCAGGGCCACATGGCAGATCTATATCTAACTTCCTTAGGGTTAGACATCTACACTGGCTGTACCATTTTACATTCCTACTAGCAGTGAATAAGTATACCTATCTCTCAGCAGCCTCTCCAACACTTGAAGTTTTTTAACTTTTTATTAGTGGCCATTCTAGTAGGTGTGAAATGATATCTCATTGTGGATTTGATTTGAATTTCATTAATAATTAGTGACATTGAACATTTTTTCATGTGTTTTTTTTTTGCCATTTGTATTTCTTCTTTAGAAAGATGTCTGTTCATATCTTTTGCCCATTTATTATGATGTCTTTATAATCATGGATATTAAACCCTTGTCAAATGTGTGATTTCCAAATATTTTCTTCCCTTGGGTAGACTGTCTTTTTTACGCTCTTCACAAAGTCCTTTGAGGTGCAGAAGTGTTTAATTTTGAAGAGGTCCCATTTATCTACTTTTTCTTTTGTTGTTTGTGCTTTAGGTATAAGGTTTAAGAGATCCCTGCCTATCACAAGGTCTTAAAGATGTTTCCCTACTTTATTTTCTAGATGTTTCATGGTCCTGGCTTTTATGTTTGGTCTTTGTTCCATTCTGAGTTGATTCTGCTATATGGAGTGCGATAGAGTCCTCCTTTATTCTTTTGGTTGTGGATATCCAGTTCTACCAGCACCATTTGGTGAATAGACTGTTCTGTCCCAGTAAAGTGTCCTTGATAGGTTTATTTCTTTTGGGTCAGTCATAAATGTCCCCCCTTTCATTCCTGATTTTATTTATTTGCATCTTCTCTCTTTTTCTCTTTGTTAGTCTAGCTAAAGGTTTGGCAGTTTTATTGATCTTCTCAAAGAATCTGCTTTTGGTTTTGTTGATTTTTCTGGTTTTTTTTTTTTTGTCGTTGTTGTTCTCAATTACACTTATTTCTTCTCTAATCTTTATTATTTCTTTCTGCTTGCTTTGGGATTGGTTTTCTAGCTCCTTCAGATATTCAGTTAGGTCTTTGGTTTTAGCTCTTCTTTTTTAATATAGGTGCTTAGGACTATAAATTTCCCTCTTAGCACTGTTTTCAGTGTATCCCATAATTTTTGATAAGTTGTGTTCTTGTTTTTATTTGTGTAGAGATATTTACCAATTTTTCTTGAAGTATCTTCTTTGACCTATTGATTTTTTAGGAGTGCATTATTTATCCTCCATATAATTGTGAATTTTCCCCTTTCCCACCTGTTATTGATTTCCAGTTTCACTCCATTATCCTCAGAGAAGGTGCTTTATATAAGTTCATTCTTTTTATATTTATTGAGATCTGTATTGTGGCCCAAGATGTGGTCTATCCTGGAGAAAGATCCATGAGCACTTGAGAAGAATATATAACCTGCTGATTTGGGGTGCAACATTCTGTATATGTCCCATATGTCTGCTTTGTTTATCATATTGTTCAAGTTCTCTGTTTCCTTGTTGATTTTCTATTTGTTCCATCTATTGATGTGAATGGCATGTTGAAGTCTCCAACTATTACTATTTGAAGCGTCTATTTCTCCTTTCAGTTTTGCCAGAGTTTGCCTCGTGTATTTTAGGGCACCCTGGTTAGGTGCATAGATATTTACTCCTTCATGGTGGATTGTCCCTTTTATTAGTATACAATGGCCTTCTCCCATCTCTTACAATTTTTTTGTATTTAAGTCTGTTTTGTCTGATATTACTATAGCTACTCTGGCCTTTTCTTTCTTTCTTTTTTGTCACTGTTTACGTGAAATATACCAGTCTTTCACTTTCAACCTATTTGTATCCTTATGTGTAAGATGATCTCTTGCAGACAGCTTATGAATGACTCATGATTTTTTTTTATCCATTCTGCCAGCCTGTATCTTTTGATTTGGGAGTTTAATCCATTAACCTTCAATGTTATTACTGTAAAGGCATTATTTGCTTCAAACAATTTGTCACTTTGGTTTTCATATGTCATATCTTGATTTTGTCTGTCTTTTTACACTTTTGATTACTCTTTTTGATAGTCTTCACTTCTACACTCTCCTCTAACCCTACTCTATTGTCTTTTCCTTTCAAGCTGCAGAACATCCTTTAGTGTTTCTGCAGAGCTGGATTCTTATTTGGTAACTCTCTTAGTTTCTGTTTATCTGTGAATATTTTGAACTCACTGTCATATTTGAAGGATAAAGAATTCTTGCCTGGGAACTCACTGTCATATTTGCTGGATAAAGAATTCTTGCCTGGGAATTTTTCTCTTTCAGTATCTTTATTAAATCATACCACTGCCTTTTTGCCTTCATGATTTCTGAGGAAAAATCTGCACTAAGTCTTACTGGACGTCCCTTGTATGTGATACTTTGCTTATCCTTTGTTGCTTTCTGAATTTTCTCTTTATTTTTGGTATTTGACATTCTGAATAGTATGTGTCTTGGAGTAGGTCTTTTGGATTTATTCTGATTGGAGTCCACTGTGCTTCTTGGACCTGTAAATTCATGTCTTTCATGACAGTTGGGAAAATTTCAGCCATTTCCTGAAATAGTCTTTCTGTACCTTTTCACTTCTCTTCTCCTTTTGGAACTCCCATGACATGTATGTTGTGCTTCGTGCTGTCATTCATCTCCCTGAGTCCCTGCTCAATTTTTTCCATTCATTTCTCTCTTTGTTCTCTCTTCCATTTCAGCTATGCTGTCTTCTATGTCACTGATTCTTTCTTATGTGATTTCGTATCTGCTATTGTATATTTAACTGCACCTATTATTTTTCATTCCTATAAGCTCTGTTATTTTTCTATGCAATCTTTCAGATTCTTCTTACTGTGTTTCATTTCTTTAGCCATGTTATCCTTCAATTCCTTGTTTGATTTAGGAGATTTTATGAACCTCATTGATTATTTGTTTCAAATTCTCTGTTTTGCCTGGAGATTTGCTTTGTTCCTTTGCCTAAGCCATATCTTTCTTTTTCTTGTATAGTTTGTAACTTTTTGCTGATGTCTTGGTACCTGATTATGATGGTGAGTTTACACTGATGGTCAGTTTCTCTCTCTTGCCTAGGGATTTAATGTTGTATGGGTGTGTGTTACCACTATTCTTTGATTCTTGGTTCAGCTTAATCTAGGTCTTTAGTATTGTCCCTATTTAACTGCTCAAACCAGACCATGGACCCAGTAATGGGGTACAGACCAGTTTTCAGGGGCCTTGGGGAGGGGGGCCAGTAAAGGTCTCAAACAGCCTTTTATTAATGTTTTTTCATTGCATGTACTTTTCTGGTCTGCCAACAGATAACATTTTTCATCAGTAGCTTTTAAAGCAAAAATAATAGCACAGTAGCCTGGATATTTATACATATGTAGAAATAAAATGTGTCATAATAAGAATAAAAATGTTTCAGGGTTATTAATTGGAAATATATTGTCAAAAATATTAAATTACTCCTGAAATAATAGAATATCATAGATTATGATAGGCTAAAATACATATTATAATGTATTTTTATTGTATTATATATATTTATAGATATATTAAATATACCTTTGTCTTATATTATAATACACATTATAGCACCCACCACTAAAGAACAGCACAAAGGGACATAATGAAAAAGTAAGTAAATTATTAAAATGGTTAAATATATTTAATTTATCCTTCCCCAAAAGGCAGGAAATGAGGAAGAGAGAAACGAAGAACAGATCTGAAAATAGAAGTCAACTAGATGGTATACTTAAGTACAAGCATATCAATCATTACAGTAAATGTAAGTGGATTTAAACATACAAGTTAGAAAGTACAGACTTTCATACTGGATGAAGAAAGTAAAGCCAAGCTTTCAATTGTTTATGGGAAACAAACTTTAAGCACAGAGACACAAGAGTTTGAAACACTATGCCTAAAGATAGTCTACATAGCTATGTTAATATCTAGCCAAGTAGAATTCAAGATGAGTTTTACCAAAGATAAAGAAGGCTATTTTGTAATGATATAAAGTTACTTAAACAAAAAGATATAACAGTACTAAAGGGTAAGTACCAAATAACAAAGTTCCCAATTATATGAGACAAAAATATGCAGAACTAAAGGGAACTATGGATAGATAGCATGAATAGACCAAAAAACAAAACAAAAGGATATGGAAGGTTTGAGCAACATTCTTAACCACCTTAAATTAACCGACATTTGTAGACCACTATACCCAACAAAGTTAGAATGCACATTTCTAAGTTACACCTGGACTGTTCATCAAGATAATATGCTGTGCTCTAAAACACATCTCAGTACATTTCAAAGTTTGAAATTATAGAGAATACTATCTGACAGAAATCGTATTTATTTAGGATTCAATTATAATAAAATACCTAGAATACCCCACATACTTTGATATTAATTATCACATTCCCAAATAACCCATAAGTTAAGGGCAAAGTCAAAGAAAATTAGAAACATTTTGAAAAAATCTATAGAAGTTTATGGATTATACCTAAAACAGTGCTTAGAAGGAAATTTATAGCTTTAAACTCCTATATCAAAAAAGAAGAATAGTGTACTATATCAGAAGAGAAGAAAGGTGTGAAAATCATTGACCTCAAGTTTCATCATAAGAAAATAGAAAAATAATAAATTAAACCAAGATTAATGCGAGAAAATGAAATGATAAAAATAAAACAGAAGTCAAAATAGAAAGCAGACATATAATAGAGAAAAATCAACAGAGCCAGAAGTAGGTTATTTGAAAATGTTTATGAAATAAATACCTAGCAAGACTGATCAAGAAGAGAGAAAACACAAATTGCCAATATCAGGTATGAAGGAAGGAACATGACTAAAGATTCTGAAGACAAGAAAAAGATAATGAGAAACAAACCAAAAAAGATGAGGGGATAAATTGAACAATTCTATGATGATAAGTTGGCAACATAGATGAAACATATAAATTCCTTGAAATATACATATTATTGAAACTGATTTAAGAAGAAATAGAAATATTTAAATGTCCTATATCCTTTAAAAATTGAATTCATCATTAAATAACTTCCCACAAAGAGTTCTCCAGGACAAAATTGATTCACTTGGGAATCCAAACATGTGTGGAGGAAATAATACTATATGCAACTCTTTCCAGAAAATAAAGGATGAGGGTACATGTTCCAATTCAGTTTATGAAACCTCTGTAAGCCTTTTTCCATTATGGGAAAAAATAAAAACAAAACTATAGAGTCCAATAACCCTTATGATCATAGATGCAAATATTCTTTTTTTTTAAAGATTTATTTTTTTATTTATTATATATCCCCCCCACTTCTACTTGTTCTTGCTGTGTTCATTTTTGCGTTCTTCTGTGTCTGCTTGTCTCCCCCTGCTACGGCGACTCGCCGAGTCAGCTTATCACGCGGCGGCCTGCCTGCTCATGGCAGCCTGCCCTGCTCATGGGGGCTTGCCCTGCCCACGGCGGCTTGCCCTGCCTGCGGCGGCCCACCTCCTCAAGGCGGTCCGCCTGCTCGAGGAGGCCCTGGGAACTGAACCCGGGGCCTCCCATGTGGTAGACTGGAGCCCTACCCATTGGGCTACAGCCGGCCTCCAGATGCAAATATTCTTAACAAATATTCACAATTATAAAGTAGTAATATATAAAAAGGATAATACCCCATGGCCAAATTGGTTTTATACCACAAATTCAAGATTGGCTTAACATATCAAAAACAATTAGTGTTTGTCACTATGTTAATAGATAAAGGGAGAAAAATCATATGGTCATTTCAATGGATGCAGAAAAAAGCATTTGACAAAGTACAACATTTATGATTAAAAGAAAGCCTCCCAGAAAACTAGGAATAGAAGGAAAATTTCCTTATTCTGAAAAAGACACATACAAAAATCCTACAGTTAATATCATTTTTAACATTTAAATATTGAGTATATTCCCTCTATGACTGTGAGCAGGATGTACAGTTGCAGCTCTTCTAGTCAACATCATAGTAGAGATATAGCGAGTATATTAGACAGAAAAAAATGCATAAATATTTCAAATGAAAATATAAAAACATCTTTCTCCACAGGTGGCATGATTGTCTACATGGAAAATGGCAAATAATTTACAATTAAACTGCCAAAATTAACAAATCAATCATATAAAGCCATTAGATACAGTCAGTAAACAAAAATCAGTTGTATTTTTAGATACTGACAATGTAAATTAGAAAATGACTTTAATATACCATTTAAAATAGTGTAAAAGAACAGTGTATACTTAAGGATGAAATTAATGGGGAAATGTGCAAATTCTTTACACTGAAAACTATAAAACATTGCTGAAAGAAATTAAAGATGAACTAAATAAATGGAGAGATACAGCTTATTCATGTTCAATATTGATAGTATATCAGTACTCTGAATATTATTTTATAGATTGAATGTATTCTCTGTCAAAATCTCAGCGAGATTACTTATCCCTAGAAATTAAGATTTTTTATACATTTATTTGGAGAGGCAAAGGACAATGATTATCCCGAGCAATCTTCAAAATCATGAATTCAGTTGAAGAATTTTTACCCTACCTGACTTCAAAGCTTTTTATAAAATTCCATTTATAAATTTCACATTTGATGAAAGGATGGACAAATAGATCAGCTTAAAATAATAAAGAGGCCAGAAATAAACTCACATATACAATGACATGCTTTTCTACAAGGATGCCTAAGGTAGTACATTGGGGAAATAGTTATCCCTTCAACAATTTGACATTAGGAAAAAAACACAGACAACTCTGATCCCTATCTTAAATCATATAAAGAAAATCAATTTGAGATAGGCCATAAATCTAAATGTAAAAATGAAAACAATTGAAGTTTTCTAAAAGAAAACATACAGTGATGTCTTTGTGACTTTGGAGAGGGAAAGGGCTTTTTGGGATGTTCTAGTTACTATAGCTACATAACATTTTTGTTCATTATTTGGCAATCATTTGTGTTTCATGCTAACTATGAACCAGGAATTTGGGAGCACCTTGGCTTAGGTTCTGGCTTGAGGTAGAGAAGTTCTCTTGAGGTTGTATTCAGGCAATGGCTAGACCTAGGGTCATGTCAAAGGCCGCTTCACTCATGTCAGAGCCTAGTTTCTGAAAATTGCAACAGCTGATGGCTGGAATACCTTGGGTTCCTCTGGCTTCTTTCACTGTATTGTCTCTCTAACAGAATGAATTCTGGGTATCCAGGCTTGTTGCATGGTGGCTGAGGGCTTCAGTGGTACATGGTCATGGGTGACAGACCGAGTTGGAAAGCCTTTAATGAGCTAGGCTAGGAAGTCACACAGCATCAATCTCACTGCATTCTATTGGTTTAAATAGTTTCAGAGGCTCCTCAGGTTGAAGGGGAAGGAGCACAGATCCCCTACCTCTCAGTGTGAGAGTGCCTATGCCATATTGGAAGAAGGACACATGGAATGGGATGTATGTTGGTACAGCTATCATTGAAAAATATAGTATACCATAGTTTGGTCTCTGGCCTCAACAGTTGGCATCCTTCATACATGTATAATGCACTCACCCACTTCCAAGTCACCCAAATCTCATCCCTTTGAGAAATCAGTTCCAAGGCTAGAATTTCATTAGATTCGGGTGCAGATGAGATTTCTTGGGTTGCAGTTCACTGAGTACATCCCTGATCTGAAGAGAACTAAAGAGCATAGATTTCTCCCTTACACACAGTCACTGAAAATACACTGAAATACGGAAAATACATGACATTGAAAACTGGTGGTAGGATAAGTATACAATAAGGATAACTGCTAGAGACATACCCATTCAAAAAGGGGAAATTGGGAGATCCATCACATTGATTGATTCACAGCAATATTGAAATCCAGTTGGGAATATATTAATTAGTACTTTGATTAAGGCTCAGTTTTACTGTCTGGGAATTATTTAGTGTAGCTCTTCATTCTGCTGTCTAAGTCATCCTGCCTTTTCCATAAATAGTAGCCCTAGTTTGCAGCAGAGTAGTTTTCTTCTGCAGCGTTTAGCCTGCAGAAGATCGTGGGTCTGCTTTCTCTTTAATATTTTCTTTGTTCCTTCAAGTCGCAGCTTGTTCAAAATTCTGTGGGTTTCTTATGAACCAATTGATTAATCTATTAGATGATAGCCATACCCACATATCTTTTTAAGATAAGCCTTTTGTTTTACTTTGGGCTTCATGTAAGGTGGCTGTGGTATGTCACTCTTAAGATTCTTAATGGGCCTTTTGTTTAATGGAGAGGATCTGCAAAGCACCGCTTTAAGATCATTAGAGATCCTTTTGCCTGAATGAATGTTTTTTTTTTTTTTTGAGGCATCACCGTAGATCTTTAGAAGTTTATGAACTTTTAAAAAATGATCTTCTAGCCTCATTCTGGACTTATCTTTTCTCTGAAGTCCTTTCTTAATTGAGAATTTTGGATAGGGTATGAATGAGCACCATTTTTATTTTTTGAACTGGCTCATGGCTTCTAAAGCATGTGTCCCAATACAGAAGGCACATATGTATTGAGTCATTAGCTTTTATATGTAGAAAAATACTGTTGTAGTTTCTGGGGTGCTAAAACAAATACCATACAATGGATTTGCTTAAACAGTGGCAGTTTAT
>PVKH010019972.1:0-14714 GCA_004027955.1 Chaetophractus vellerosus | reverse complement strand
GTGGGCAAGGCAAAAAGCCGCCACGGGCAGGGCGGAGCCCCCACGGGCATGGCAAAGTCAGCCGTGAAAAAGCGGAGCTGCCGCCTGTGAACCACCGCGGAAGTCGGGCAGCCCGCAAAAACATGGAGGACTGCTGCCTGCAAAACATGGAGCGGAGCCGCCCGTGAAAGCGGAGTGGAGCCACCCAGGAACGGAGCAAGCCGCTGCCGGGGAGGGCCGACTCAGCGTGTCGCTGCAAAGATGGGGGGAGACAAGAAGCAGACATAGAAAGACACAGAAGAAAGGACACACAGCAAGAGCTAGCAGAAAGAGGGGGGGATATGTAATAAATAAATAAATCTTAAAAAAAAAATTTTGTCCCCAAATGAGCAACCTTTCTCAGATTTCAGAATATTTACTTTCTTCCTGTTTTCACAGTAAACCTCATATTTGTAGAACACTTAGAGCTTACAAAACAATTTCACAAACATTGTCTTACTTTTTTCTCACTTAGTTCTTACATAATCCTCTATTTTTGTCCTCATTTGAAGAAACAAAATCTCATAAGCATTACACTTATGTAATCAAAATCAAAGGCTATTGAGTCATGAAATTGGGATTGGATTGTAGCTCATTCTCCAATATACTTCTTCCTTTCAAACATCTAAAACATCTCCCACATGTGCCTTTGTATATACCATCTATATCTCTAAATATCTATATATTTATATAGATATATCATCTATATATCTGTCTGTCTGTCTGTCTATCGAAATTGTTCCATGATACCAAGAAGACAAATGCTGAAGTGTTGTGTTCTATGCCAGACTGGGTTGAAATCCCAGCTCTACTTGTCAGCCCTGTAGTCCTATAGCACTCCCTGTGCCTCAGTTTTCTCCTCTGTGAAACAGAAATAATAACAGCACATACCTTGGAGAGTGTTATTAGGAAAATAAATGTAAAATATTTGGAATGGTCTCATCTGCATGGGGGAGATTGGGAAGTATAAGTATTTTACTTAGCCACTATGGAACACAACTGCCCATTAAAGCCTTTACTTGTTCTATTTTTCCTTTTCAATTTGGGAAGTCAGCTATGACTGCTTTCCTTACTTTTCAATGACTCTCTCTCTCCCCACCAAAAAATTAGTTTTGATAGTAATGTTAGAGATTCTTTGAACTTTTTCTTCTTTCTTGTTCAGTTTCTTTAGCTAGTGCTACTATCTAACCTTACCAAAACAGAGCTTCAAAAAACATACTGCTTCAGAAAACAATGAGACCTTTAAACAAGCCTATACAATAGTTTCTTTAATGGTCACAGAAAGCCTATCACTCCTAGAAATGCAATATTTCTCTCATTTCTTAATGTATGAGATAAACAAGTTAAAATTAAAAGCCTTTCTAAAGCAAGTATGTAAAATCTCATTCACGTACTTGGATCTATTTTGCAATTCTGTTGCAGATATTTAGTTTTTAAAAACAAACTATACTAAATTAAATAGTATTCCCAGGACTGTTCAGTAGTTAAAATGATACAGGCATGACTCATACTCAAGTATCAAATGAATATTTGAACTGTTATATTTCCAAATAAGAAAGTTAGAACCATCCTTTTTTTTCCTTGAAAATAGTGTTTTTAAAGTATATAAAGTATTTAGATGGCTGTTAAAAGTTTAAATTGCTATTAAATGTCCTCTAGAAAAGTACTGGGGCCGGCTCGATAGCCCAGTGGATAGGGCACCGGCATACCACATGGGAGGCCCCGGGTTCGGTTCCTGGGGACCTCTCCTAGCGGGCAGACCGCCTTGAGAATGGCAAGCTGCCATGGGCGGGCCAGAGCCGCCATGGGCAGGGCAAAAAACTGCCATAGACAGGGTAAAAGCCGCCACAGGCAGGGCAGGTCGCCCGCGAATGGAGTGCAGCCAGCCACCCGCGAACTGAAAGTCGGCCGTGAATGGGAGCAGAAGCCGCCCACAAGTGGGGAAAGCCGCGCCTGCGCGGTGACCAGTCTCGGCGCGTCGCCGCAGCGGGGGGGAAGGGGAGATATGTAATAAATAAATAAATCTTTAAAAAAAAAAAAGCAGTACAAATTTTCATTCTTTATATTTACCTTTCCCTTTGATCTAGAAATTCTACCTGAATAATCATAAGGAGAAAATTAGAGAAGTGTTTAAAATACACAAGGAAACACATCACTGTGTAAGTGATCATAAGTTAACAAATATGTTTTAGCCCACTAAATTGTATTTAAGCACTTACTAACCCTCTGATGTATTGCAATATAGCCTTGATAGTAAACTTTTAAAGTAGCCAGAAACCAGTATCTGTGACTCACTGAACTGGAGCCCAGCTGTTTTGTTTCTTTGATGCTGAGGCTCTGTTTTGTAAACTGCATAATCTTTACCTTGTAACTGAACCGTAACAAAGCAATTTATAACTGGCCCTCTTGTATCCCCTTACATTATTTTGCAATCCTGAAGTCTGATACTCATGTATGTTATTAATGATATAATATGAATCAGCCCAGAACTAACCAAGCCAGTTCAGAGTTAGCCTACCTAACATGCACAATAGCCTAAACCTTAAACTTCAAGTGAACTAAGCATGTAATCAATCTGTGCATACTGGGAGATTTAATTATCTCTAATTCTATTATCTCAAACTACCCACTAATCATGCTCAAAACATCATTTTCTAGTTATACAACATATAAGTCAGCCTGATGCCATCTGCCTTGTCCCCCACCATCACACTCTCTTGCCCTCAGCCATAACAACCCACCTCCCTTTCTGTTCAATCCCATAAAAATCCCAAGTACTTCCAACTGGGGAAGATAGATTAGAGGGAGACTGCCCTCCTGTCTTTGTAGGGCTATCCTTTGCTGAATAAACTCTTTCTCTTCTCAAAATCCTGATGTCACTTAATTGACTCTCTGGTACATGTCAGGCAAGGACTCATTTTTGAGCTACCACAACAGCATTGTATACAACAGACCAAGATTTCTTTTTTAAAACTAAAAGTTTATTGAGAATTAGCTAAATGAATTATGATACATCAATCATATGAATATAACTGCCATTAAACCTGATTAACATAGAAAAACGTTGAATGAGAAAAGCAGTTTACAAAATTGCATATGAAATATGGTCTTATTAATGTAAAATTGTGTGTATGTGTGTGTGTACACAAGGGGTATGTTGAATGACATTCACCAAAAAGAAAGCTGTTTTCTGAATTGCTTGTCTTTATTTTATTTAAAAATTACTTTTACATTTTGAAGGAAATTAAAGTCAGTAATTTTTGCTTAAAATCTTATTAGAAAATGTGAAGATTTAAAAAGCCACAAAATTATTAGGAAGGGCAGAGACAAATTTACGCACCAGATTCCCTGATTCCTTGCCAGTCCTTGGCCTATCGTCACACCCTGAGTCTGGAGATAGATGGTGCGAATGACATCTTTCTGAATCAAGTTGCAGAGCCCGTGTTGTTGTTGTTGTTGTTGGTGGTGGTGGTGGTCTGAGAAGTGTTTGCCTGGGACATAGACAGTAGTGATCCTGGAAAGCCATAGTGGATCTCCATTGCAGTCTCTGTACCTGGAGGTCTTTTCTGACTCTGAGTCACAGCTGTATCAGGAGTGTGAGCGGCACTCTGAGTCTCCCAGATGTGTACTTAGTCCTGAGCCAGCGCCCTGCCTGGAATTCAACCACCATTTCATATGCTAGGTCAGGTTGTAAGCTTCCCTCACTTAAGTAAGGCCGATGCTGAAGCTTCTCAATTCTTTTAGATTGAGAATTCCACTGGTTCTCTATTTGGGTTGGGACCTTTCACTGAAACCTCTAGAATCTCTAAACTCACAGACATCTTCCAAAGCATCCTTGATGGAAGGAACTAAAATTAGGAATTTGAAAGATACAACATGTATATTTCTAGAATAACTTAAGCATAGATGTGGATTTTATTCGTCCAAAGGCTAGAGCAGCAGTCAATTTGTGACATGCACAGAAGCACAGGAAGAAGGAATGATTCATCTGTTCAACAAGCATTTCTTTGAGCAATGTATGTACCAGGCACTATGTTAAGATATATGAATGTGAAGATAAGATACTGTTCCTACCCTAAAAATTCTATTAGTTTAATAAGGGGTGGGAACACACAGGTAAACAATTTTGTGGGTTAGAGTAAGAAAGGTGCTATATGGCACTCAGGGGTGGGGATGAAACAAAGCATGTGATCAGTTCTACCTAAGAAAGTGTCAGAAAGCCATCCAAAAGGAATAAGTTAGTTCTTCGTGTTTTCCAGGCTGTTAAAGGGGAGAAAGTCATTGTAGGCAAATGGGGCTGTGTAAGTGAAAGCATGGAGGAATGAGAGGCTCCATAATCATCAAGAATTCAGGCTTTTTCTTTCTTGTTGCTCATTCTCAACACATGGCTTCCATGCAATGGTACAAGATGGTTGTTTGTACTTCAGCTATCACTTACCCTTCCAGCCAGTAGAAATAGGACAGGTCTAAGAAGCATGTGCCCACTCCCTTTAAGACTGCTTCCCTGAAATTGCACCTGACAATTGCACTTTGATCAGATTGGCCAGAACCTAGTCAAATGACAACCCTTACTTCTTAGGAAGCTGGGTAGCCATGCCCAGCTAAAAATTAGGGTTCAATTACTATGGAGGTGTGGATTTAGTGGGCAGCTATCAGTCTCTGCCCTAAGAGGCCTCTCAGGTTTCTGTCTCAGCTGATATGCCAATTAGGATTGGATTTGACATCAAGTAATAGAAAAACTGCTAAACATTAGCTTTAAAAGATAGGGATACTCTAGCTTTCTTTCAATTGATAATTTTGTTACCTAGAGTTAATCAGGTCAATTATTGACAAACTACTGTGTATACATGATCCTTTAGCTCCCTGACTAGGCTTGAAAAATCATAGTATTATGTGCACATTCCACTAAAATTAATATATCAGGACAATATTAATATTGATTACATTTTCCTACTGCATTGTTCCATTTGTTATAAAAGTAGGTATTATTTTTATCATTTAAAAGAAAGAGAAGTAAATTTTTTTTTAAAAGATAGGGATCAATTCTTCTCATATAAAAATGAATTCAGGGCTGGATAGTTCAGTGTGGCACATCTGCTCTGGATGCCTTCCAGACCCCAATCTCCTTTTATCTTCCTTCTCCTCCATCCATTGGCATATGT
This sequence comes from Chaetophractus vellerosus, assembly GCA_004027955.1. Taxonomy (NCBI): domain Eukaryota; kingdom Metazoa; phylum Chordata; class Mammalia; order Cingulata; family Chlamyphoridae; genus Chaetophractus; species Chaetophractus vellerosus. The sequence goes on along the minus strand of PVKH010019972.1, from coordinate 9,534 downwards.
CTTTTGTCTCATAGTCACAAAATGCTTATTGTGGCATCATATCCACAATTCTGACAGGAGAAGGGGAAAGGATGAGCAAGGGAAGGGCAGAGCTGAAAGATTCGGCCAGCCGTCTTAAAACAGAGAGGGACTCACAAAGCTTCCTTGAAGCCCTAACAGTAAGTGGCTTCTGTTTACATCTCATGGGCTAGAACAGGATCACAAGAGCATTCTTAATTGCAAGAGAATTCTGAGGAGATGAGCTAGAAGAAGACAAAGGATTGGCTTTGAGATGGTCAATAATTCCTTGTCTGCCACAGCTGACTAGGTGCTATTCAGTGGGTCAGGAAATGTGGGCAGATATATCAGAATGGTTTTCAAGAGAGAGGTGTAGGTAGGAAATATAGATTTGGAAGAAATCTGCACACAGAAAATAATTAAATCCATGGAGTTAATGAACTTGCTGAGGGGAATGGCAGGAAGAGAAAGCAGCAGCAGGAGGAAGAGGAGCAGGGAGAAGAAAAGAAAGGCGGAGGGAAGGGTAGGGAAAGGAAGGGGAAAAGTTGTAAGAGATTAAGATTGAGGACAGACTCCTGGGGAATACCAATATTAAAAATATTTTAAGGGTGGGCAGACAACCAAGAAGACTGAGAAAGAATCTGGTAGGGGTAGGCAGTGACAAGAAAGAAAAGAGTCTGAAAATGGAAGGAAGTCATCAGCTGATTCAGATGCACCAGAAAGGTCAAGCACAACGAGGAATGAAAAGAATTTTTGCGTTTTAGCAGTTAGAAAGTCATGGGCAAGAGTAGTTTCTTAAAGTGACAATGGAAACTTGAATTTAATGGGCTGAAGAGTAACTGGAAGGTGAAAAAGTTGACCCAATTAGGAGAAACTACTATTTTGAAGAATTAAGTAAAGAAGGGAATTCATTTTATGTATAGCGTGAGACAGGGCTGAGTTTTATTCTTTTTCATAAGGGTGCTGTGCTAGGTTGAGTAGTGCCCCTCAAAAATTCATGTCTACCTGAAACCTGTGAATGTGACCTCATATGATAATAGGGTATGTGCAGATGTAATCAAATTAAGATGAGATAATTCTGGAGTAGGGTGACTGTAGTCCAATGATGGTGTCCTTAAAAGAAGAGTGAACTTTGGGTACAGAGACACAGGGAAAACACCATGTGATGAGGGAGGTAGTGATACCACGCAAACGAAGAAACACAATCTGGTGATTGCTGGCAATCACCAGAGCCCCTGGAAGGAAACAATCTTGCCAATGCCTTGGTTTCTTGTCTCCAAAATAGTAACAGAATAAATTTCTGTTGTTTTGAGGCATTCATTTTGTAGTATTTTGTTATAGCAGTCCTAGAAACCTAATATAGGTGTCCAATTGTCCAAGCAACCTTTACTGAAAAGAATATACTGTCCCCACCGCTTTGCTGAGCCACCTTTGCCATTAATCAAGTGTTCACATATGTGTGTATCTGTTTCTTGATTCTTTTTATTCCATTGGTTTATTTATCTATCCTGGTACCAGTCCAACATTGTCTTAATTATTGTAACTGTATATTAAGTCTTGATTTCTGTTTTGTTTGCCAAACCCTGACAATGCAAAGTACCAGAAATGGGTTGGCTTCTATAATGGGAAATTTATTTGGGGAAAAGCTTACATTTCTGATGCCTTCCCCTCCAGAATCTACCATCTCCCAAAACTCAGCTGTGGGCAACAGGCTAAGGACTTATTATGTCTTTCCAGGCCCCCTCTATCAGTCTTGGCTGCTCTGCTTTCTTCCCAAGTTCAGCTGTGGGCTTTCAGGCATAGGCTCATCTCTCTGGTCCTGGCTCCTTGCATCCTGTCTCTCACGTGGCAGGATCAATATAATATGGCGGCTTCCTCTTCCTCTGTGTGTCTCTGTTTGTATCAAACCCAGCAAGAGGGCTGAGCCCCATTGATGTAGTCCAATCAAAAGCATCTCACACTGTCAGGAATGGATTAGTTAAAAAACAATCTTTTTCTTTTTAGGATTCATAGAAGAACTTCAAACTATCACAATATCTGTTAGAGTAACTTCTCCAACTTTATTCTTCAAGATTGCCTTGGCTATTTCTTCAATAAACAAATTGTATGGGAAAAATAAACTGTAAGCTCATAAATACACCTTTACGACATTTATGAGACAACTGGAAATTTTGATATTGACTATATATTTGATAATATTAAGTAGTTATTTTAGCCTAGGGATATTTTGGTATTTGTGGTTTTTTTTAATGAGGTCCTATCTTTTAGTGATACATAATGAAATATATACAGTTGATATGATGTGTGAAATTTGCTTCAAATAATTCAGAGAGGGGGAAAGTGAGTGAGGGTACAGATAAACCAATATTGACTATGAATTGATAAGCAATGAAGCTGGTGATAGGTTCATTATATTATTTGTCTACTCTTCTATAGGTTTGACATTTTCCAAAATAAAAAGTTTTAAAACAAATTGAATTGTCTTTTCTCTTCCTGGTTATTTGCATTTTCATACAAATTTTAGAATTAGTTCTTAATTTCTCTTTCTCCATCATGTTTTAGTTTCCTAGGCTGTTCAAGCAAATACCAGGAAATTAGTCAGGTTTAACGAAGAGAATTTATGCACTCATGGTTTTGAGGCTCATGGCAGCATTTCCTGGTCTCTCCAATGTCAGAACTCCAAGCTTCCGTCAATGCCCAGCCTCTTTGTTCCTGTTGCTTTCTCTCTTCTGCCTGAATTTCATTCTGTTTATAAAAGACTCCAGTAATAGGATTAATACCTAGCCATTTGAGGTGCCACACCTTAACTGAAGTAACATCAACCAAAGGTCCTACTTAAAATGGGTACACACCCACAGAAATGGATCAAATTTAAGAACATGTTTTTCTGGCATACATATAGCTTCAAACCACCACACTCACTCCAAAAAACTCACTTTGTTTATTGTGACTGCATTGATTCTACAAATCAATTTCAGAAAAAAGTTATGACCTTAGAACATTTTAAATCCATTTGTCCCCTGACTACCTTTTGTGTCAAAGCTGACATTTGTGTTAACATATATATTAAACTTTATATTTTTAGATTTATATTGTGTGCATTGCACAAAACTTTATTAGTGTTATTTTACGCAATAAATATTCATTCAGACTAACTTATTTACCCTTTAAGTTGTTTTTCATTCCTTCTGATCTCTGCACACAAAATGGGTTCATTTTCCTTCTGCTGGAAAAGCTGTCTTTTGCAGTGACAAATTCTTATAATATTCTCAATAAAATTCCCTGTTTTTATTTGTCTGAAAATGTCTTTAGTTGGACTTCCTTTTTGAAGGATATGTCTTCTGGACATAGAATTTTTAGTTTGGCAATTATTCTCTTTCAGCACATTAATGATATCTTTCCATTGTCTTCTGACTCTTTCTGCTAAGTCATCTGTCAGTTTATTTGCTCCATTGAAAGAAACATGCTTTTTATTTTTTCTGATGACTTTTAAGATCTTCTCCTTATCTTTGTTGTCCCAAACTTTTATTGTTATGGACCTCAGTTTGATCTTTTAGGTTCATAGAGTTTTTTTTCAAACAGTGTGATTAATTGTGCTATTATTTCCAGTTCTTCATCCCTCCATTTGTCTATACCCTTTGCCAGGTAACTTTATAGTACTTCCCACAAGAAACAGTGTACGTACCTGTTCCTTGATCTTGGGCTCAGCGTGTGATTTGCTTTGGCGATTGGGATGTTAGAAGACTTGACACAAGGAGAGACTAGAAATGTATTTATGTAACTGGGCTTGCCCTTTTTCACTTCTACTATTGCCATGAGAAGAAAACTTGTCTTAGATAGACCCTGGTCCAACCTGCAGCTTGGAATTGAGCCCAGTGAAGTCCAGCTAAGTATAGAGCATAGAAGGTGTTTAATGTCTGTTGAATGAATAAATTAATGCATGAAAAAATAAATTTAGAGAGGTTGTGAAAGTCAAAAGAAGATTCTAGACCTATATCTGTTTCCTTTCTATTTTTGCCCATGAATGGGCAATTGGGGGTTGTAGAAATGAATATGATGGACTATGAAAATTCACTTTCTTTTATAGATTAGCATGGCCTTAATATGAGCAATATTTTTAATTTCAATAAGAAAATACCTGTTCTCTTATCTGTCAAAGGGATGAAAGTTCATATTTGTTCCTGAATCACATTATTGATTTAACAATTGCCAAGTACAGTCACAAACTGTGAAAGCAGGAAATGCCCTGCCTGCTATAAAGTACACAATTTAGGCACCAACAGGGTGGAGAAGTGAAAGGAGAAGTTTGTGGAATGAAGGATTTATCCTGCCTTAGACATGACTACAATACAAAAGACTTGAACTCACTTGTCAAAAGGAGTTGCTTTAGTTTGCCAAAGAGCTGCTGATGCAAATTCCCAGAAATGTGTTGGCTTTTTATAAAGGGTACTTATTTGGGGTAAAAGCTTACAGTTCCATGACCGTGAAAAGTCCAACTCAAAGCACAGTAAGAGGTGCTTTCTCATCAATGCCAGCTGTCACATATTGAAGCATGATGGGTGATATCTGCCTGGTTTCTCCTTCCTCTCCGGGCTTTCTCTATCAGCCTTGGTTCCTCGGCTTCCTTCCTGATTTCAGCTGCAAGCTGGCATAGGGCTTATCTCTTAGGGCTTCCTTTATCAGTCTCGGCTGTTCTGCTCTCTTCCCAAGTTCAGCTGTAAGCTATCAGGCATATAGCATGGGGGGTCTCTTGGGCTGTTCTGTGGGCCCTGCCTAAGCAATTCTCTCTCTTACCTGGCAGTATCAAACATGGTAGTTCCCTTTTTCCACTGTATGTATGTCCCTGTGAATCCGTTTATATCAGACCCAGCAAGGGGGTGGGAACTCAACCTGAGACATGCCCCATGATGTAATCCAGTCAAATGGGCCTCACACCCACAGGAATGGATTAATTTAAAACATAATATTTCTCTATTTGGGATTCATAAAATAATTTCAAACTGTCACAGGAGTAAAGGTTCATATTTGTTCCTGAATCAAGGGATAATGGGCTAATTGCCAAGGACAGTAGACAAATTTAGAAAGCAGGATATACCCCACTCACTTTACAGCAAAGGGCTGCAACCTGGGATCCCCATTCCTTGAAGTCATAGAGGCTACATCTGGCTTTCACAGGAAAGGCCTGAGATGTCTCAGTCCCTACTCCCCTTCCCATACCCTCTCTCATGCTTATCAGACAGCACTGTAGTCATCATAACACTTCCATTTGGAAGCACTGGCCATTTGGGAGAACTTCCAGGACTGGGGAGTATTAATGGAGAGAGGGTGATGAGGTAAAAGAACTTTGGCAGCAATGGAGTAGTCAAATTGAAAGGGTCCTGGAACATCACTGGGTAAAGTGTTCTTTTTAAGGGATTGGAGGCAAACAAAACCCTCAGCTGACATAATTTTTTTCTAAGTAGCTGAGTTGAGAATTTGCCAGGTCCTAACCATGGCTGCAGTCCAGTCTGTGAGAGGAACTTCCAGTAAGTTATTTGATTGACTACCTAGATCCTATGGTTTAAATGGAAAATATCCAAATGTGGAGAACAGTTAGGGTCATTTCAAACCACTAGCATGGTTGTACCTTTCCCTTCCCTTCCCTTCCCTTCCCTTCCCTTCCCTTCCCTTCCCTTCCCTTCCCTTCCATTTATTTACCAAGTGGCAGGCATTTTCCTAACACTGGGGGAGTTAAAACAGGTAACATACAGCATCCAGAAACCAAAATCCATTTCAAATTCAAAATAAGTAGGCTGGAGGTGGGAGACTAGATAAAGAAAAAAAGATGTTCTCTGTGGCTTACTAGTGGCACATAATTGGACAAGTCAGTAAACTATGCCTCAGATGATCCATCTGGGAAAAAAAAGGAATAATAATAATTACCTACTTCATAGGGTTGTTGCAAGGAATAAAATGAGTTAATACTTGTAAAGCATTTAAAATGATGCCTGACAGCCCTGAACTGCTCATCAAATATAAACTATTTTTATTCCCTTTCTGAATCATCCAAGTCAGTTTCTTAAAGCCCAATGGCTCAATGGGTTATACTGTTGGGTTTTTATAAGAATTGCAAGTGCATTGTATGTCAAATTTGTGTTGTTAAGGAGATCAAAGAATATTAACTTTTCAGTTGCTTTTGTTGACAGTCATTTTGGGGTGGCTGAACCTCTTTGGAATCCACTGTGATGATCTTTTCCTTATTTTCCAACTATCTATATTATTTGTGTGATATTTTTCTTTTCCTTTCTTTTTTAAATAAAATTTTATTGAAGTATATCATTCATACATGAACATACATAAAATATGTAATATTTTTCTTTAAACATACTTTTTTCTTACTTAAATAGATGAAGCTTTTTTCTAAACAATATTCATGAATTTACAAACTGGATGTCCTAGAGATATTTTTGTTTCCTGAAAGGCATGAAAATAAATTAATGAACATAACCATTGAAATAAAATCTTCCATCCATGGAATCACCTAAAATCATGGTCATGTCATGTACTTAGTCTCTCAGAGATTGTGGTCCTTAGGGGTTAACTGATCTAAATAATTTTCTGATTTATGAATCCTGTAGACAAATGGCTATCTAGTTTGCTCTACTTAGAAGATGGAGGAGGAGAAAAAATATTTGACTCAGGTACAGGACACACACTGTTCTCTGAGAAATCCTTTTTGACTTTGAAGAGTTCTTTCTGTTAGTTCTTCTTGGCATTCCCTAAGCCAAAAATCAACTCAGAGTCTTTCTGTTCTCTGGGAGAAAATCTGATTGGCCTAGCTTTGGACAATCTTGGGTGGGGAAGTGAGGTCATAATTTGATTGCTGGGGGGCAGCTCTCTGAGGAAAGGTGATGGACAAGCTATTGGCTTGTAAACTGGGCAGACAATATAAAAGTTACAACCTTTAATCATTATACTTCTCTCTCAAATACACCCAAGTCTTCTCTTAGCCAAAAAATCCTAGCTTAATATTTTTTGTAATTTCAATTTCTCTCAACATCCTGGGGGTTAATTTTGAGACACACTCAGATTTGTCCAAGAGTTCCTTATCAAAGTACTGCAGGTGTTTTTAGAGACTTCTGGGAAGATGGCGGAATAGGGTGCTCCAGGATTCATTCATTCCACCAAAACAACTATTAAACAGGCTGGAATTATCTGAAACAACTATTTTTGAAACCTCAGAGGCCAGAATAATACTGTACAGCATCCAGGAAAGACCAGAAGGAAGAAGCTGATAAACTATGATAAAGAACTATAAATTGTTTTCTCTGCACAGCATCTACCAGCACCCATCTCCCACTTTCATGGCAGGCTGCCATAGAGTCTAGTCTCTGGCTAGCCAGAGCAGACAAAAACATCCTCTTCCCCAAGAACAGGGGTGCGCAGGGCCAATCACTGATCACAGCTTTTGATTAGCAAATTCTGTTCATTGTGTCCTGGCTCTGAAGGCAACTATTGTTTTGACCCACTCAGACAAAGGTGGTAGCAACCATTGTTTCAACCCTCCCCAGACAGGAGCAGAGGCAGTGAAGATTTAAAGTTACAAGGCTTCCGTAGTGCTGTGGGGGAAAGTGAGCTGAAGGGTGACATTTGCAGTACAGACCAGGAAAACTCAGTTTTGGGGAGCCATCAAAGAAGGTTTGGGGGCCCTACCTGACCCCCTCCACAGGGCACTTTGGAATTGGTCTCTGCCCCATTCATGAGTCCCTGACCCAGTTTTGCCTGGGAAAGATGGAATTGGGAAAGTCCTCTCCAGGGTAACCCTCCTCCCAGAACTTGCCCTGCAGGCAAAAGCAGCATGAGACAATGAAAGGAATATATTTAAAAAAATCTATAGAGGTGGACAGTCAGGGACAAAGGCCTGCCAGCTTCAGATACCTGGGAGAGGGAGGTTTGTCCACTGGGAAACAGAGGGGACAGCCAAACTCCAGAGGGGACAGAGGAACCCCAAAGCAACTAACAAGCAAAAGCCCAGGACAAGACAGAGGCCTAGTAAGACATGAAAAACCCTGCACACTGGATTTGTCTTGGACAGACCTTCCTGATAGGAGGGCTGAAGCTCAAGAAAATCTGTCTTTCCACTAGCTGTTTACAAAATCAAGAAACAGACATCTTAGGGAATAAATTCCAGAGTTAACATTTTAGAATGTTGGCCCATCCAAAGGAAGAGGATAAAAATACAGAAAACACCAAAATATAAGGCAAGAATCTGGACAGACTGAACAAAGCCTTTGAAAAAATGATCTTAAAAATGCTCAAGGAGATGAAGGAAAGTACAGAGAAAGAGCTAAAGAAAATCAGGAAACAATGATTGAACAATATGAAAGTCTAAGTAAAGAATAGAAATTTTAAAAAGGAACCAAACAGACTACTGGCAAGGAAGGCCATGAAAACTGAAATAAGAATTCCCTGGAGGGTTTCAAGAGGAGATTGGAGCTGACAGAAGAAAAAATCGGTGAACTTGACAAGATATTTGAAATGAGTCAGGCTAAGCAACAAAAATAGCCTAAGACAGCTATGGGACATCATCAAGTGCACTGATTATATGGGAGTCCCAGAAGGAAAAGAAAGAGAGAGAGAGAGAGAGGTGCAGAAGTAATAGTTAAAGAAATAATGACAGAGAACTTCCCAAACCTAGCAAAAGAGGTAAATATGCACATCTAAGAAGTTCAGCAAACACCAAACAGGACATACATGAAGAAAAAATATCCCATCATATATTGATTGCACTATCAAATGCAAAATATGTGGAGAGAGTTCTGAAAGCTACAAGAGAAAAGCAACTTGTCACATGCAAGGGAATCCTAGTAGGATTGAATGCTGATTTCTTATCAGAAACCATGAAGGCAAGAAAGCAGCAGGTTGAAATACCAAAAGTGCTAAAGGAAAACAACTGTTAAGCCAAGAATTTTATATCTGGTGAGACTTTCTTTCAAAAATGAGGGAGAGATTAAGACATATTCAGATAAACAAAAGCTGAGGGAGTATATCACCACTATACTCTGTACTATAAGCAAAGCCAAAGGGAGTTCTTCAGACTGAAAGAAAGAACACTAGACAGTAATTCAAAGCAACATAAAGAAACAAAGGCCAGAGAGAAAGGAAACCACTTGGGTGGTTATACATGCCAGTATTATTGTGTTGTATTGTTTGTTTTTTTTTTTAGATTTATTTTTATTTATTACATATCCCCCCCCCCTTTCTGCTTGCTCTTGCTGTGTGTCCATTCTTCTGTGTTTTTCTATGTCTGCTTCTTGTCTCCCCCCGGCCCCGCGGCGACGCGCCGAGTCAGCCCTCCTCGGCGGTGGCTCGTTCCGTTCGAGGGTGGCTCCATTCCGTTCCCACGGGCGGCTCCGCTCCATGTTTTGCGGGCAGCAGTCCTCCATGTTTTTTGCGGGCTGCTCGGCTTCCGCAGTTCGCAGGCGGCAGCTCCGCTTTTCACGGGTGACTTTGCCATGCCTGTGGGGGCTCCGCCCTGCCCGTGGTGGCTTTTTGCCT